>APFE030686342.1:4809-87505 GCA_000404065.3 Pinus taeda | reverse complement strand
TTTTCACACTCTGAACTAATGCATACAATTCTTTATCATATGTAGGATAGTTAACTACTGCAGAATTAAAAGTCTCAGAATGATAACATATGGGTTTACCGTGCTGTGTCAACACTGCTCACATTGCATAGTCACTGCATCTGTTTGGATCTCAAATGGTCTTTGTAGATCAGGTAGTGCTAGTACATGTGTTGTACTAATCTTTTCTTTCAAGGTGTTGAAGGGTTTCTGATGTTTTCCTCCCCATTGAAACACCTTGTTCAATCCTGTCAAAGCATGTAAGGGAGCTGCAATTGAGGAAAAATTAGAGATGAACTTCCTCCAATATTGTGCTGCTCCTAAGAAGCTTCTCACTTCTGTAGCAGACTTGGGTTTAGGCCAATTTACAATGACTACCACTTTAGAGGGATCTATTTTCAACTCACCACCCCCTACTATATGACCCAAATAATTTAGAGATGTTTTGCCAAATTCACATTTTGAGAGTTTAACATAAACTTTTTCTCTTTTCAAAACATCTAATGTCTGCTTAACATGCTTTAAGTGTTCCTCCCACATTTTACTAAAAATAAAAATTTCATCTAGATACACAATAACGAAATCATCAAGAAAAGGCCTGATTACATCATTCATTAATCTCATGAAAGTAACAGGGGCATTGGTCAAGCCAAAAGGCATAACCAACCACTCATACAATCCCTGATTTGTTTTGAAAGCAGTCTTCCATGCATCTTTCTCTACAACTCTGACCTGATGGTATCCACTGTGCAAGTCCAGCTTGGTGAATTAAACAACTTCCTTCAATTGATCTAAAATATCATCTATGCGAGGAAGGGGATAATGATTTTTGATTGTTATCTTATTCAGTGCTCGGTAGTCAATGCACATTCTCCACGAGCCATCTTTCTTTCTCACTAAAACAATTGGTGACCCACATGGTGATGTGTTAGGCCTGATGAACCCCTTCTCGAGCAACTCCTGCACCTACCTCTTGATTTCAGCATTCTCTAAAGCAGACAACATGTACATTCCAATGTTAGGAAATGGAACATCTTGCTGCAAAATAATATCATGCACTATTTATTTTTTGGGCGGCAGATCTTTAGGTTCCTGAAATAGGAAATCATACTCTAAAACAATCTTTTCTATATTAGCTTGTTGCATAGTATTACAGCCCTCAAATACATTGGTTTGATCCGGTTTCTTTTCTTTTACAACCATTAGTAAGAATTGTTTGCATGAATTTATCATTCTTTTCATCTGCCCTGAGTTTATGAGAGTATAATTATTCTTCAGCTTGTGAGCTCTTACAAAGTATTCGATTCCATCTTTAACAAGCAGATACTTGTTCTCGGCTCTATAGAAAATAGCTTTTCTATTGTACAAGTAAGGACTCCCTAAAACAATTCCACATATATCCAAAGGAATTATGTCTAACTCAACCTCATCTACAAATCCCGACCCAAAAGAAAACTTGAGTTTGCACTGTCTAGTCACTTGTAGTTGTGCTTTATCATTTAACCATCCTAATCGGTATAGTTTCTTGTGAGGTGTAGTTGCTAGTCCCAATTTCTTTACAATTGCTTCAGAAATCAAATTTACTTGTGAGCCACTATCAAACAAAGTATCAATCTTTTGATGTTTGGAAATAACTCGAATATGGAAAATATCATGTCTTCTTCTCTCATGTTGTTCATCAATAATAGTTTGAGTAGAATTACTAGTAGATGCTTCATAATTCTTACCTTCTATACATGTGGCTGCAATGATTGTTTCATCTCCCGAGTCTAACCCCAAATCTTTCTGAATAGTTGCAGCAATCTTTTTCTTCTTGCCCTCAGACTTCTTAGGTCTCAGCTCTGGATGCAAAATCCAAATGCTCATCATCATGCCCATCCTTTTTACAGTGTGTGCATGAAGCTTTGCCTTTCTGTGCAGTGTTAGCCTTCTTTGCTTTCCACTTATGCTTTTTTTTCTCTTTTCTCTTGCTTGCAGTGGGTTGGGATGGTCCCCCAACTTCTGGATTTCTATTCTTCCTCTAGCCTCTAGATGAATAGCTTGTACAGATACCTCATCTATACTAGTGGGATTAAACATGAGGATGGTATGCCTCATGTAGCTGTGAAGACCACCAATGTACTTCAAAAGAGTCTCTAGTGAGTCTAATGAGATCCCTAGAATCAATGCTCTCTTTCCAAATTCTTGAGTGTACCCTTGCACACTTTTCCCTTTCAACTGCCGAAGAGTTTTCCAACCCATCATGGCTTGTTGCATGTAGGCCAATGGATAGAATTGCTTCTTGATTGCAAAAAAAAATTCACTCCAGGCAGAGATAGTCTTACCATGTATTTTCATGTTGTATAAATATTGAATAATATGACACTTATTCACAAAGATTATCCTGATTATATACTATTGCGGAATACATGCATAATACATAACCTCCTCTACGTTGATCATCAATTTAGCAGCATTAAAAACAATGAAACATCAATCGCATGCACACATTAACACAGTATGTAACCCGGGGAAAGCATACAGCTGAAAACCCCACACTATCTATATATTATAATGATTAAGAACATGTAACAATACATAGTACAATAGTCCTCGCAAGTACTTAGTACTATCTCCATCTGTTACACACAAACTAGCTTAGATCTGATGCCCCAAATCTCCTCCACTATTTTCCTGCCTCCACTGTGCAATCCTGCATGAGAATAATGATCAATGGCTGAACCAAACTCGTATTTCCTTGGCTGAACCATGCAATCCTCATTGGCATTACTCAATCCCAGTAATTGTGCAAGGTCTCATGCACAACTATAGTCACAACTGATAGCAATCTCAACCTCTAACACCTGTCTCCACTAAACTATCCATGCACTCAGTTAACTGATGTATTATTTAGTTGCTTTGTGAGTTAATAATTAGTGAATTAATTAATAATTAATTCACACAACTCATCACTAGTGTATTCTTTAGTTAGACTTAAATACAACTAGCTCAACCAAGTCAAACTGAACACAACTCCATCAACTCCTCAATCAACTCCACCAAAACCAATCACTTGAGTTCTAATTGAACTCCACGATGCAATAGCTCCACTGACCCATAAGAAAAGCGTATTTCCTTCTGGCAGCTGCATGTGCCACATCCGTAGCTCGAACTGAAGTACTCCAAGAGGATAAGATAATGTTTATAGTCCAAATACTATTAAGAGCTAATAATATTTGATTGTTCTATTTTTAGGCTGGCAGTCTAAAAATAGACTCCGCCCATATGTCTAAAAATAGAAGTCCATCTATTTTTACCAACATGACCAATCATCCACAAATAGCATCCTGCAACTCATAGACCATGATCCATATGTCTAAAAATAGACATAGTCTAAAAATAGACTTTGCGCCAAAAATAGTCTGCGGGACCACTTAGTGAAGGCGACTCCTTTCCACTAAGCTCCATCATCTTGTTGCATTTTCAACACATGTCAGCTTGGGTTCTGCCTTCTCACCAAACCAAGGCAATGCCTTCTAGGCGTAGGCTTGCCAGCTAAATTTTTCTCTTGCCTGAGTCGATGTTCTACATTCTGCAATACACATCAATTTGTCTAATCCAATTGTCCAAATTTTCAGCATTTAGTTCTCCATCATATATAGGCAAGTCAAATTTAACATCTAGCTTGATCAGAGATGCTTTCTTATTATGCATAGGGCTATTAGGATGTTTGAGGAAGCTTTCCTCTTTCCCTTTTCCTTTTGAGTGGTCATGGGAATGAGACTCATCTTCTTCTTTGTCTTGTTTAGAACCTGATGAATCTTCATCCTTATGCTTTCTAAAGTCCCTATACATTTCTTATACCATAGACTTTATAGCTAGGAAAATATCTATGAATTGAGGGTCTGGCCCCACAAAACCTTCCTCTGACATTGTCTTCCGAGGATAGACTCTCCCAATCTCAGGATTAGTTTCGACCAACTCTCCTTCTCCTAATTTGAGATTTGATCTAGTGAGCATTCAGCAGCTAAACCAACACAAGCTTGTCTAACCTTACAGCTTAAAGCTTTGATACCAATTGATCTGATAATCACCCAATGAGTGACCTCAGTTAAGAATTATTAATTGGAGGTATTACAGACTCGTGTGCTGGTGTGTCTAAGTTATTTAAGCAACGGATTGATCAGATTGCAAATACATAGACGCTTAAAAATGGAAAACATAAGAGAAATATAGTAAGCAAATACAAGAAGACAAGAAATTAATAAGGATTTCACCCTATCCTTCAGTGCTACATCTCCGGTCCAGCTTTCAGTGGTGGCCTTCTTTTTATTGTGTCTTGAAGCAGAGAATTACAATGAAGGAGCTCAATATGAGTCTCCTAAAATAGATTGGCTTGGCAGGGTGGTTCTTGGATTCCCCAAACCAATAGAGTACACAGACTCTTTTCCTTGCCAACTCTTCCACCTCTCTGATCTGACAGATCCTCTCAAGGATGGCTTGAATCTCTCAAGCTCTCTGGTGCTCGACGCTACATTTGGTCAACTCAGCCCTTCTATCTCCTTTCTGCTAATTGCTTCACTGGTTCTTCTCTTCTCTGTCTTCTGCCTTCGGTGTTTCATCTTTCAGTTTCCAACTCCCCCTCTCTGTCTAGTCTATACATGGCTTTAAAGACATTCGAGCTCATGGCAGTTTGCTTCCTCTTCCGCCTTTATCAGATCGCTTTCTTACAGCTGCACTTGGAGTTCCCTGTTTCGACGCCATCATTAGGGTCTCAGGGATGGCCACTTGTCCTCCTGCGAACTGTGCCAGCCTGCTTCATCGGTTCAATTCTTCGGTTACGTCATGGAATGAGTCTTTTTCCACCTTGGTGGTCAAACTAGACCTCAAGTTCTTCTAAATCGCGGCTTAACCCTCCGTCAATACTTTCTTCTCCATAGGGCACGATCTCAACCGTTAGATCTGGAGCCCCTAGACCCGATGCCATTCGCTCGTCCCACGCGATTGACTAGCTCGATCGTTAGTGCGCGATGAGTGGTGGTTTTCTCTCTCCTCCACTTGCCATGCATCAGGCGCTGAGTGGAATTGCTCCTTTTTCATAAAAATTGGTTATCGCCCATGGATTCCCCCGATCAATACTTTCGGTTTTGGAGCAGGTCTCGCCTTTAGCGCTTAGCCTTTTGTCCCATAGTTTTCTCGGCTCCCATGTGACCAAGTGCTATGGTCTTCTCCATTTTGAGGGTTTTCGCCCAGCGATGCATGATTAGCACATCAAAAACTCTCTTTGTTTCCCAATTTGGGCCTCCCGGGGGCTAATTTCGCCTCCTGCCCAGTCTCCATGGGCCTTGGTTAGCGCGCTTTGACCGAGGTCCTCGTCGTTCCACGCTGGCTGCCACTACCACTGGTTTAGAGGTGTTTTTTATTATTGTTTTAAATTCTTTGAAGTCTATCCCAAATTGGTACAGACATGGCTCTGTTAATCATTCTTTATGGATCCAATTTAGAACAGTAAATCAGCCATCAACAAGTACAGCTGCAAAAGAGAAAGACAATCAGCAAAAGTATAGTGCAATGAAGGAGAAAACATATAAGAGGGACATCGGTGTCAAAGAGGTAGAAAATATCATGTCTTTTAATTTAGAAAGTGAAATTGCTAAATTGAAAGTGTCCATTCCTTTGACTGAGCTTCTTAAGAATATCCATTACAAACATCATGTATCTAGAATACTACAAATTGGTCCATTTTCTGACATGGTGAAAGTTGAGGATGATCACCCTAAACTTATTTTTGGTCCAGCTATAGAAGGTCAGCTAGAAGATAGCGAAGTCTCGCCCTTTTATTTGAGTCTTAGACTGCATGAGTATATTCTTCATAATGCTATGCTTGATTCCGGAGCTTCCCACAATTTGATTCCCAAGGCCATCATGGAAAATATAGGCCTGGATATCACCCGAAAATATCATGATTTGTACTCATTTGATTATGGTATATTTTGTTGCATTGGTCTCATCAAAGATTTGGTGGTTTCCTTAGATCAAATCCTAGATAATATTGTCTTGATGGATGTGGTAGTAGCTTATATACCATCTCGATTTGTTATGCTATTGTCTAGATCGTGGGGAGCCAAACTCAAAGGCACTTTACAACTTGACTTCTCTTATGCTGCAACCCCTGTTTCCACTCAATTGAGGAAGTTGTATCAATAAAAGAAGATGAATTATATGGTCACTAGTAAAGAGAAGCCCATAAATCATCCAATAAATGTTCTACATACAGATTTAGAGTCTTCTTTTTGTACACTGTTAGTGGATTGAATGATGTAGATATTTAGCTTGTAGAAGTAGATGATGTATCCAAAATTTCTGAGAGTTTTAGAATAGTTCTTAATCAATAAAAGGAAAAAATGGCAATCCCTTCTGAGCAGCCCCCACAGGAGCAAAAAGTCAGTGAAGAGAAGAAAAGTGAAGTAACCAGCAAAGGTAAGATCGACACTAAAGCAGAATTCCAACATCTGAAAGTTGAAACCAGCCTTTCGAGCATGAACTTCGATGGTGCTTTGGGTAAAGATCTTGCAGGTATTGGAATTTGGATTCGAAGTCCTATTTTTCAGCCCTACAAAGTCCCAAGTAATGTTAGAGATTGATCCTATAAATTAGTTTTTGATTGCTCTAATAATGAAGCGGAGTACGAGGCATTGATTACAAGTCTAAAAATTTTGAAGAAGTTGGCTGCGAAAAGTATTTTTGTTTATGGTGATTCAAACCTAGTGATTAAACAAGTAAAACGAGAATATCAAGCAAAGCATCCGTAGATGAGAGCTTATAGGAACGCAGTCCTGGATATATTGAAAGTGTTTCCAAAATACACCTTGACAGTGGTGCCGAGAAGTCAAAACATCATTGTTGATTCACTTGCTACAATAGCAAGCAATTTGAAAGTTCCCATGAATTCTAGCAATAAATTTGAAATTCATGTCAAACATATGCTTACTATTCCTGATAATCTGATATATTGGCAAGTTTTCTGGGATGACAATGAAATTAATTCCTTTTTGCAAAATGAAGGGAAGTTTAAGAATGCTTTCATTGATGGTGTTTGTGATTCTAATGAACAAGACATTGAGGTAAATCAGATGGATGTTTTACAACTGAAGCATAATGTTATTCCTAGAGGTCTTATACCTTTAGAGGATTTTTTTGATCAAGATGATGTGGCGAGAAAACCAACCTTGGTTCCTGCTGACAAAGGAGTTGAAGATGTAAACCTTGGGACAGCAGACCAGCCCAAGCTTGTAAACTTATCAAAAAAATTGTCCCCTGAATCGAAGGATAAGTATGTTAAATTGCTTTCTGAATTTTATGATGTTTTTGCGTGGGATTACACAGATTTGAAAGTATATGACAAGAACATCATTCAACATAATATTCCTATCAATTCATATCAAAAACCTTTTAGACAAAAGTTGAGGAGAATCAATCCAAAATTTCTGCCATCCATTGAGAAAGAGGTAAATAGATTGTTTAACGCTGGTATCATTGTTCCAATTAGATTCTATGGTTAGATTTCAAATTTGGTCCCGGTACGAAAAAAAACTGGAGAGATAAGGTCGTGCATGGATTTCTGAAACCTAAATAAAGTATCCCTGAAAGATAATTACCCTCTTCCTAAGATGGACCATATTCTGCAAAGAGTAGTTGGAGCATCACGAATGTCACTACTAGATGACTACTCAGGTTACAATCAGATCTTGGTGCACAAAAAAGACCAAGACAAAACCGCCTTCACAACACCATGGGGAACTTTTCAGTATGCCAAGACGCCATTTGGGCTGAAGAATGTATAGGCCACTTTTCAGTGGACCATGGATATAACTCTCGCTAATGAGAAGGATGTTTTCTTGATATTTTATTTAGATTACTAGACAGTGTTTTCTTGTTCTAATGATGAGCATTTACACCACCTGAGGGTTTTTTTTTAGAAATGCAGGGAGTTCGAGATTTCTCTAAATCTAAATAAGAGTCTTTTTTTCATGGAGGAAGGTAAACTCCTCGATCATATAATTTCTAAAGATGGTATTCACATTGATATTTCAAGGGTGGAGGCAATCCAGCAAATAGACTTTCCATGCAACAAAAAGGAGATTCAAGATTTCAATGGTAAGACGAAATTCTTACGTAGATTTATACCAAATTTGGCTAAGCATTTACGTGAGTTGACTAACATGTTGAAGAAGAACAACACTGTGAAATGGACCGAGGATGCCATGAAATATTTCAACTTGGTAAAGCTTGCTTTGACCACAACCCTAGTTTCGATCAGTCCCGATTATACTCATGATTTTGTTATATTTTCATTTGCATCTAAGTACACTTTGGCTGTGGTGTTGATGCAAAAGAGGATCAGGTGGAACAACCCATTGCATTTTTCAGTCGAACTATCAGAGATGCTTCTTTGTGCTAAAACATCATTGAGAAACAAGCTTTGGATCTTATAAAGGCAATGAAGTATTTCTGAGTTTACATTCTACATTCACATACCATAGCATATGTTCCTAACGCGGTTGTCAAAGATGTCCTCATGCAAAGTGATCTGGTGGGAAGAAGAGGTAAGTGGATAAAATCAATGTTAGAGTATGATCTTGAGATTAAGCCTACCAAACTGATCAAAGGTCAAGGCTTAGCAAAACTCATGTCTGAGTCAAATCTTCATGCTCTGGACATAAATCTCATTGTAGCAATGTTAGATGATGAAGATGGTGGCACACTCATTCAGGTATCAGAGATGTTTCTCAACTCACCTTGGTATTCTGATATAGTATATGTTCTTCAGCATCTTTCTCCTCCTCATGGAATGTCAAGAAGTAAAGATAGATCACTAAAACTAAAATCTCCAAAATTCTGCATTTTAGATAGTGCTTTCTATTGGAAAGATCCGAGAGGGGTTCTCCTTAATTGTTTGGTTGAAAATGAAGCTCAGTATGTAATGGATGATTTCCATAGAGGAGATTGTGGTGATCGCTACTTTGGAAAACAATAGCTAATAAAATCATGAGAGAAGTATATTATTGGCCATCTTTTTTTTTAGATTTATATAACACAATCATGAGCTTCCACGAATGTCAATTTTTTCAGGGAAAAGGAAGCTTCTTCCTCTTCCTTTCAAGCCAATTGTACTTAATTCACATTTCTAGTAGTGGGGGTTTGATTTCATAGGAGAAATTCATCCTACATCATCAGCACATCACAAATGGATTTTGACAGATACTGATTACTTCACCAAATGGATCCAAGCCATTCTGACAATGAAAGCTACAGATATGATAATCATTCAGTTTCTAGAGTCCAGTATCTTGTCTCTTTTTTGGTGTCCTCATAAGATTATTACATATAATGCAGCAGTATCTAAATCGAAGAGAATGATTGAGTTTTGCAACAAATACAACATCACATTCGTTCATTCCATGGCATAATACCCACTGGGAAATGAACTAGCTGAGTCTTCAAATAAATCCTTGGTAAACATTATTAAGAAGATGTTGGAAGCAAACAAAAGGAATTGGCATCAGAAGCTTGGCAATGCTTTGTGAGCCGACACAGTGAGAAGTAAGAAATAAATAGGTATGTCGCCTTTTGAATTGGTTTTTGGTATTGATATAGTGTTTCCCACATCCCTTGCAGTCCTGGTCATGAGATTATTGCAAGAAGCCGACAGTGAAGAAGATGATATTTAGCGCCAGATTAATCAAATGATTCACCTTCAACAAACAAGAGAAGAGGTTTCTCAAAACACTTTCCAGCTGCAAGAGAAGATAAAGAAGATTTATGACTGCAAAACCAAGGCAGAAAAGTTTCAACTGGAAGATGTAGTGCTGTGAGGGGATGCACGAAATGAAGAAAAAGGAAAGCATGGTAAGTTTGAAAATCTATGGAAAGGACAGTATGAAATCTCAGCCTATCAAGGACAGAAGGCATTTTTATTAAGGAAATGGATGGTCAAGAATGCTCAGGAGGACTAGTGAATGGTAGGCTCTTGAAACACTACTATTTCTGATGCAGCTTGCTGAAGTTGCTTCACTATCATTGTGTATACCAGTTTTCTTTCCTTGCAAGATTTAAAGTACAATGTCATTTGAGCTTGGGGCCCGAAGTGAAGGCTATAAATCTTAAATGATTTGTGCTGATTTTAGTTTGTTTTTGAGTCAGTTTAGAGTCGGTTGTGATTCAGTCTTCAGTTTGTATTGAGTCATTTTTGAAAATTTTCAACAAAAAAAAATCAGTCTTTCATTTGTTTGATCGTATTGGCCCAATCAGCTAGGCACTTGGTCTATGGTGTTCTTGACAAATCCAAGGAGCTACCATCCCCAATAAGGCCAATGTTAGTGTCAGTATATGCATACTTCCATCAGGGACCAAATATGCTCTTTGCATTTTCAACTTAGGTGTCTCATACTAAAATTTTGGATCATTCCATTAGGTCATGTCAAAATGGTCCACTGATGGTTGTCTTCTTCTCTAAAAATCAAATCTTCCCTCATGAGGTACATTTTTTGACCCATCTCCATGTTGTATTCAGTTGAGGTTTCAAATATGTTACTTTAAGTGTCAAGGCAATTATCTTTCCATTAGGTTTTAGGGTTCATTTCCAAGGTCTTTCCATTAGGTCTATCTTAGGGTTCATTGCAAGGTCAAAAGCATAGTTTCACATGTAAATAAAGGGTAGCAAAAATATGAGGAAGACCAATAAAAAAATAGTGAAGTTATGGTTATTGTATAAAGTTCTCATTTTCACTGATGTAATTTTCATCTCAAAAGCATGTTTTTGAGATGAAAACGAAGTATTTTAGTTTTCTTATATTTTTTTTGATGTAATTTAAGTCATTATATGTAATAATTGTTCCCAATGCTGCCCAAGCATGTCTCCTTGCTACAAGAAGTGAGCCATTGAATAAATTAGCTTAATCAAAGCTTCATCCACCTGAAAAGAGACTGAGAAAGAGAAACATCATACAGATATTTGAAAACAAAATAAAAAGTTCCAAACAAACATTTTAAAGTGAGTTTTTTCATGATAAAAATCAAAATCATCCTCTATATAAAGTTTCAATGGAATTTTTCAAAGTTCATTAGTTCCCTTGCATCCTAAGTATCCTTGGCAAAGAGGGTATTGAGTGAAGGAGGAAAAAATTAGAAGGGCATGCTTGCTGAGAGCGTTGTGCACCGAGAGAAGGTGTTGCGCACCTGCAGGGTCAAGGGTGTGTTTGCCAGTCTTAGACTAAGATAAATTTAACGGTGATGTGTTCCTGTAGGGTGAAGGGAACGCTTGTTGAGAGCGCTGCGAGCTAGTAGTACATGTTGTGCGTTTGGCCAGAGGAGCTTGGAAAACCCTAGGGGTGCCAAAACATCATTTCCTTCACCTAATCCAAGCCAAAAATGCTTCAACTACCTGCATTCTCTTTACTTTTATCAACCCGGTAGTTCGTAACAAACTTGAAAGCGACGGTGCTGTATGCACAAGTACTAGCTCTTGTCGCAGCTGTCACTTGGTCACCTGGCACAAGTCGGCTAGGAGATTAAGCAAACTTCTATGAGCTCTTAGAAGAATCTTTTTTAACTGATGGATGAAGGCTAACTCAAAGGAGGCTAATCTACTTGCAGAAAGAAGCGAAAAGAAAAAAGGAAATGCAAACCCTAGCAAACCCTAGTTTTACCGACTAACCCTACTTGTGCAAGAAAAATTATGAAAGCTACAGAAAGGAATGCCATCGACTCTTAGAAAGGTAAAATGTATCTGACTAAGCTACTTCTGAAGTGAAATCTGAAAAGAAATATATTTTTGTATTTTTGAGTAAGTTGGCAGAATTATTGTGCATGCGTTTTAACTGTTTTTAACTGTGCAGAGGTGGATTAGCGAAAGGAAATGCGTGCAGGAGGTTGGGAAGGTTAGAAGAGGGCCTAAGGGGTCCCTAGCACCCTTCCTAAGAGTTTCACATTGATCGGATCTCAAGAAATCGCTTTCATGAGCTTCTACAGGAAGTCTGCAAGGGTTCTACGGGATGTTCTGGAATTTCTATAGGATGTTCTGTAATTTTCTACAGGATGTTCTCAAAAGAGCATTTTGGAGGGTTGATGGAGGAAAAATGGTGGGAAAGTCGAAATGGAGGTTTGATAATGATGTTAAGGGGTCTAGGACCTAGTGGATGAGGCTAAGGAGCGATGGATTTGTTCGAGGATGGAGGAAGCGATGATGCACAAGAATGTAGAAATTAGGGCAAGGTGGGAAAAGTATGGCAAATGAAGGGTAGGAATCATGGACTAAGGGTTGGAGCAGATTATCTGATGGAGGAAAGGTAGATAGAGAGGTAATACAGGTGCTCTGCAAGTTATTTCTCAAACTGAACAAACAAAGACTCGGAAAATCAAGGACCTAGCTACTTTAACCTAATCTGACCTAAATAACAGCAAAGAAAATGAACAACAGTTTATTTGCAATGAAATCATGTGAAATAGCTATGAAAACTAAGAAATCATGAACCTGAGCAAGTAACCACAACTGGTATCAACTTCTGCAAATGAGAATCTAACACTAATAATTGCATGATGAAGCAAAAACAGTGTTTTTGGTGGCAGCAAGGACACCTTGGTCCCAGCTCATGGTCCCACTAAGGGAGAGGTGAGATCAGAGGTGCTTGATAGCCTTTTTATGAATATCTTCTCTGTTATTAACCTATCAAATCAATCTGAACATGAAAAGTCTTTTTAATCATCAAAAGCAACCTAAATAACAAAACAAGATTTAAATCTAAATAGCAGGTTTTATTCTAAGAACGCAGCAAAGACACATAAAAGTAAACCATGGAGGTACTGGGCACTTGAGATGGGCCCAACCCTAAGAGTTACAACCTCCTAAGGAATATCATAGCTGGTGCAAAGCTGGATTCATCTTTATTGATCAAGAAATAATAGTTACATCCCAAAAATTGTCCACAAGAAAAAGCTTGAAAATGTGCTGAAATGCAGAGCTAACCTACTGCCTAAAAAATGACTAAATTCGAAGCACAAACTAGCAAACTTCTACCAACAAAATGATTAATTGAAATGAGGCCCTAAGCCTTCTTAGTTATACAAATTGAGGACCCCAACAGTCCTCCTAAACTTTAGGGACTCGGCTGCCCAAAACTTGCAGTTAATAGCAATCCTACTTGACTTGCTTGGATGCCCTTGTGATAATCGATTTGGTGGCCCTTGAACTCCAAGCTGATGGTGGAGAATTCAAGGTAAGGGCCCATAATTGAAGGGGACACCTTCCTAAAAATCCTCTCCACGAATTTGGCTGCCAAGTGCTCATTTAAACCTTTGATTTTGTCTCCAAATTGACCAAAAAGACTGCATAAAGCACACATTAGACTTGTTGGCATAATGACTAACCCAATTCACTCTATTAGCATAAATATAATAAAAAAAATGCGATAAAATAATGATAATGGTGGATTAATTCAAATTAGGAGGTTGAATGATCCCATATAATTATCCATTTTTGGGGCTCATCACATTCAACAAGTAAGTGGCCTGACATTTCTTTTCTCCATCAATTAAGCAAATTGGCACTCTAAAAGTTGAAACCCTAGTAAAACTCCCTTGCATGTTTCCAAAATCACTTCATTGATCAAAGTTGTAGTACTTCTCATACTTTGTCACCTTCCAATCACCCTCACTGTATTTCACTCCACCACCTCGTTGTTTCACTCATCTTGGAATATATATTATTTCCTCAGGTTTTCACCTACAAAGCATGGCAGAATACAGTAGTTTAGAAGAAGGTGAAGGACAGCCTAGGAGGCCAACCAAGAAAGCAGGGAGAATTATTAGATTTGAACCCACTGATACAATAGAACTTATGGCATCACCAGTTGCAGTACATGTTTTAGGCACATGGGTTGTTTAGAGTTTTACCAAAAAATACATATTTCATTAAATTTGGAATTAAATAATGGATCTAGAATTTTAAAATAACCAAAATTCTTAATTCTAGTGATGTCTTTGTAATAAAAAGTTCTCAATTTTAATGAAATACGTGTTAAAAGGTTGAGACATTGAATTTTCATTAGCAGTTAACCAAGCAAATCATCCTCAATTTGAAAAATAGCTAGGTCACTTTAGTTGGGGTCACATTCACTATATCTTCAACCATCATATCACAGGCCTCTCAAATTCCAAATGTAGGAGAGAAATGGTTGAAGAAGAAAGAGCTACATCATAATTTTAATGAGCCATATCTTAAAACAATGTTAAAAAATGATAAGGATAGGATTTTCCCCTTCTCTTATCTTTTGGACAAATATGTGCCATTGATGAAGATCATCATGAGGTATTTCACATGTGAGGGAAGGTTTTACCGACTATACTCATACCACATCAGGCTTCTCATGCACTTTACCAGGGTAAGAATGCTCAATTTGCCATATTACCTTTTCAGGAGTATTGACAAGATGACATATATTACTTAGAAAAGGAACCCAGCTCATCAGATGCATAGTATTTTCCATCATTCTCTTATCAAAATGATAGTACTCCATCACTTAGATCAACTAGGAATTACATGGGAGGCCTTCATAGCTAATGAGATATTTAATGAACCACCTACTCAACTAGCTCCCTGCATTCCTCCATCATCCTCCACTCATGCATCTACTTCTTCTCATCCACCACAACATACTTATCACTCGTCTTCAACAGGTCATTCTTCACCAGACACTTCCACACCATCTACATCACCATTTCATGTAGCCATTCATTCACCCACTAGAGATGATGACAATGATGAGGGACATGATGTACACACTGAGCATGGTCATACTAGTATACCATAGAGGAGCAGTTTGCAACCATTTTCTTTCACCTATCAGAGGGGAAAGAGGTAGTTGTTTACCCCACAGAAAGTGTGAGGGGTGTTGCATTCATCATTAGCATTATAGGTTAAAGGGAAGGAGAAATGGTAGAGGAAGGTCAAACAACAACATGAAGAACATGAAATTGAAAAGGAGTTTCTCCTTGTGGACACTAGTGATGAGGAGGGAAACATATCTTCTCAAGCTACCTTGAGAGCAAAGAATGCCAAAATCAGGGAGCTTGAGGTCAATTTACAAAGAGCCCAATATGTTATCTCCTTTTATGAGCAAGAGAACAAGCAGCTAGAAGTTAAGCAGGAGTTGATGCAAATCAAGTATGTCAAGGCAAAAAGGGAGGCTGAGAAACCCAAATTTAAGCTTTATGAGGCTTATGGAGACTATGGAGAGCCAAATGATGAATAGGGATAAAGTAAAAGGCCAAGAACAAGTGGATTGAATAATGCCTTAGAGTTTGAAAGACAAACAGAGGCAGAATTGGAGGAGCAACTCACTTTAAATGAGCAATTAGTCAAGGACATAGCTAAGAACAGAGATTCTTGGCTTGAGAAGGTAAACACACACTTGGAGACCCTCTTGGACAAATCAAATAGAGATGTTGAGTTGCAAAGGTAGATGGCTAAGTATTATGCAAGGAGAAACCAAGTGGCAAGGAGCATGCTCAAGAGAGCTCATGAGAAAATTTACAAATTGACCAAGAAAGAGGAGAGGAGACCTGACATGCTCGTTGAGGCATCCCTACATGCCTCTAATCTTTTATTAGTCATAAAAACACATTTGTGGACATGATGGATCATTTTTGAGTTTGAAAGAAGTTGTTGTATTTTTAGTCCATTTTTTGCACAGTCATGGAAGGAAAACACACAGCGCCATGTACGCTACGCTCTTTTTTGGGGCATCCAATGAGGAAAAGGTCAACATTTTTGGGTTTCCTGTGATGAGTACATACACCCTATAATTTGGCTAAGGATTTAGAGGAGAACTGGTTGGTTAAAAGGACCCAAAACCCTCAAAAAATGACCTTTCTGCCCTCTTTTTGGCCTAGGCATTGCCTACTAAGTAGTGTTGGAAGAATTTATTTTTGACTGGGAAAATGACATCCAAATTCAAAAATTCAAGTTTTTCGGGTACATAGACAGGTAGAGATTTCCAACAAGCTATTGTGGGCCCAATTTGGACATCGATAAGGCCTCCAAAAGTGTAGCTAAAATTTAAGGGCACACCTGGCATTGACGCTGTGCGCCTAGCATTGGTGCTGCGTGTTTGACAAATTGTCCAGTTTTTCACTGTTTTGTCCCAATTTTCACTTTCACCATGAAAAATCATGATTTTATCCTTGTATTTTATTAGTTTAATGTAATTATGATTCTTCTAGAGCTTACTATGGTAGATTCATCAAGTAAAACAAGTTCATGAAATGTAATGTATCAGTATGTTTGGGTTAGGGTTGAGTCACTTTGACCACCCTATTCTCTTGTTTGCAATTCAGATCTTGTTATAAATAGCTCCTCTTCTAATGGATTTGACCCCATGAGCTTAGGATGAGTTTTTTGGGGTCTATATGATGCTTTTCCTCATTCATTGTATGGGTTGGACTCAGTTGGATACTTATGCTTTGAATAGACATCAATTTGTATCAGTTTTCAGCAGGAGATTAATGAAAGGTTGTAGCTATTTCTTTGGGATCCATATGGTATGATGTTTAGTTCAGTTTTCTCTATTTTGATCATATGTTAAAATGTTTTTTGTACTTCATCAATCATTTCATTGCTTTTAAGTGGCTATTTTCAAGTTGATACACAGAACCCATAACATTTATGCTCTGTTTTGGGAAAATATTCACAGTCTATATTTTCTTCAATTTAGGAAGAATCAATGTTGCTTACATGCTCTTTCTAGCTCCTCACTTGTCTTTGAATCACCTCACCCATCAAACCCAAGAGTGTTGAGCCTTGTGCCTGCCTTGCCCCATTGAACACCCTGCAATTTTGACCTAATTTCCTTGCCCTAACTATTTAGCTCCTCCTGATCCAGCAAAACCCTTCAAAATCAAATCAAACGTTGTGCTACTATACCTAGCCTAGTATCAGTTTCTATATCCAGTCAATTTGGCTGAGATCCTTGTGGAGAGAGCCCTCTCCTGGCCTAGTAGGGCTAGCTACTTGGCTAAGCGTGGTTTGTGGTTACCCTAGCATTTCCTTCCTTCAGCCTGAGGTTCAATCCAGGTGATAACATAGTGGTGACCATACTGGGGAACGAAAGATCAGAAGTTAATCACCCCAGTAAGATGTTTCATTTGAATTCTTAAGCTTTTGGATGATGAGTTTTAGAATTTACTAGGCTGAATTGGAAAGTTATAAATCAATATATAAAATTTCAAAATTAGAAATACTGGATTCTTGAAAGTACACCAGATCCAATCCAGATCCGAATCCTCCAACCATTGTCAGTGATACTCATAAAATTGGGCAAGAGTCTAAGAAAGCTTCAGAGAAATCCAATTTAGCCAAAGAACAATCAAGTGAGGGTTCCATTCCTCATGTTAATTCAGTCCCAGGAAGGTTAGATACTTTGCAAGACATTGAGTTCGACGTTAATTTTAAGCAAAGTTTATTTCACAGTAAATCATTAAGTTAGATTGATCAGACAATTTTTTATTCTCCTATATCTTTTGACAACCCCATTGAAGACTTGTTTTCACAAAATAAATCAGGGTCATAGCTTATTCATACTCTTGATCAGTTGGAGAACCTCTCTTCAAACTTAAACACTTAGGTGAAAAATAAGATTCATAGGCCATATTTTGATTTTCGAAATACCTCCTTTGCATCTACTGCCACACAAACAATTTCTCACCCCCTGCCTTATTCTTCATAGATTGTTCACATCACTCAAGCTATCGTTAATCCCCCTTTGAGTATACTGAATATCCCAATCTTTGCTTTAAATCGACCACCTCCCCCACCTCCAGTTATGGCTGACCGATATGCACCCCTTGTTTTACCTCAAAATCCTGGTGCCATGCCCGCTGATTATCAAACCAAAATACCTTTCTTTGATAGCACCCAAACCATTAAAACTCAACAACATGTAGGCAAATGAATGATTTCTTTGACCTCCATGAAGTTGAAATTGAAGATGTGACAATGCGGCTGTTTGTGAAAAGTTTTGGAGGAGAAGTTTGGAAATGGTTTAGAGCCCTACCAACAACTTCTATCACTACTCTACCCATCCTCCACAAACAGTTCCGAGATCGGTGGGAGTTCATGAAGAAAAATCCCCTTCAAATTATGTCCAAATATGAGAACATCAAAAGAAATGTTGGCAAGAGTGTGCAAGATTATTGTGTAAGATTTCATGCAGTGTATAATGCTATCCCTGCAAACATCAAACCACTAGAGGGATTGGCTTTGCTAAGTTTCCAGGTGGATTTGATGCTAATATGGCATATCAGTTGCATGAACGTGATCCTACAACTCTAGAAGACATGCAAAAGAATGTTGTGAGCATAGAAGCGAACTTACTGGCCAAACGAGCAAGAATGAGATCAGAGAAAAGAGTGACCATGAAAGAAGAAGAATCTACTTCAAATGTAAAAATGGAAACATTGATTCAAACAATGGAAAGGATGGTTGACCAGTTGTCCATCACAGACAGACTTGAACCTCAGATTCGGAACCCAAACTTTAGAGGGCATCATCAACCCCAATTCTGAATCAAGAAAAGAGAACAAAAAGCACTGGAACAACTAGCACAACAACAACAGCAAATCAAAACTCCCTTACAATAGAATTACGTTCAAGGAGTGGAAGAAGAAGACAAGGAAGATCTGGTAATTGAAACAAATCACTTTTTCACTATTAATGGTATGCTTATATTTCTGACCAAAGATGAGGAGTATGCAAAAGGTTCTGAAATTTTAAAGGATGAGGACTACATCTTGGCAAATGATGTTGTTTTTGAGGTCGAATCTGATGATTATCAGCGTGGTTACATGAATGTTTTGAGCGCATAGTAGAGACAATATCCTTTGAGGAGCAGAGATGTACTAATCAATCCTATTAAGAAGAGGAAGGATGTTCAATCAAAGAATGATCCCCCAAAAAATCATAAAAAGGGAAAGGAGCTTGCCGAATAGAATTCCAGCAAACTAAATCGGCCATCAACAAGTACAACTACAAAAGAGAAATACAATCAGTAAAAGGATAGTGCAACGAAGGAGCAAATAGATAAGAGGGACAACGATGTCAAAGAGGTAGAAAAAATCACATATTTTAATTTAGAAAGCGAAATTGCTAAATTGAAAGTGTCCATTCCTTTGACTGAGCTTGTTAAGAATAGCCATTACGAACATCATGTATCTAGAATACTACAAATTGATCCTTTGTCTAACATGGTGAATGTTGAGGATGATCACCCTGAACTTATTTTTGGTCCAACTATAGAATTTCAGCTAGAAGATAGCGAAGTCCCGCCCTTTTATTTGAGTCTTAGACTGCATGAGTATATTCTTCATAATGCTATGCTTGATTCTGGAGCTTCCCATAATTTGATGCCTAAGGCCATCATGGAAAATTTGGGCCTATATGTCACTCGAAACTATCATGATTTGTACTCATTTGTTTCAGGTAGAGTTCGCTCCATTAGTCTCATCAAAGATTTGGTTGTTTCCTTAGATCAAATCCTAGCTAAGAATGTCTTGATGGATGTGGTAGTAGCTGATATACCACCTCAATTTGGTACGTTGTTGTCTAGATCATGCGGAGCCAAAGTCAAAGGCACTTTATAACTTGACTTCTCTTATGCTACAATCCCTATTTTTTGTCAATTGAGGAAGTTGTACCAGGAAAAGAAGATGAAGTATATGATCGCTAGTAAAGAGAAGCCCATAAATCATCCGATAAATGTTGTACATACAAATTTAGAGTCTTTGGTTTTGTACATTGATAGTGGATTGAATGATGTCGATATTCATCTTGTAGAAGTAGATGATGTACTTGAAATTTCTTAGAGTTTTAGAGAAGTTCTTAATCAAGAAAAGGAAAAAATGGCAATCCCTTCTGAACAGCCCCCACAGGAGCAAAAGGTTAGTGAAGAGCAGAAAATTGAAGTAAGCAGCAAAGGTAAGATTGAAACTAAAGCAAAATTCCAACATCTAGAAGATGAAGATAGCCTTTGGAGCATGGACTTCGATGGTACTTTGGGTAAAGATGCTGCAGGTATTGGAATTTGGATTCAATGTCCTATTTTTCAGCTAGACAAAGTCCCAAGTAATGTTATAGTGTGTTCCTATAAATTAGCTTTTGATTTCTCTAATAATGAATCAGAGTACGAGGCATTGATTATAGGTCTAAAATTTTTGAAGAAGTTGGGTGCGAAAAGGATTTATGTTTATGGTGATTTAGAGCTAGTGATTAAACAAGTAAAAGGAAAATATCAAGCAAAGCATCCGTGGATGATAGCTTATAGGAACACAGTCCTGGATATCTTGAAAATGCTTCCAAAATACACCTTGACTGTGGTGCTGAGAAGTCAAAACATCATTGCTGATTCACTTGCTACAATAGCAAGCAATTTGAAAATTCCAATGAATTCTAGCAATAAATTTGAAATTCATGTCAAACATAGACCTACTATTCCTGATAATCTGAGATATTGGCAAGTTTTCTGGGATGACAATGAAATTAATTCCTTTTTTCAGAATGAAGTGAAGTTTAAGAATGCTTTCATTGATGATGTTTATGATTCTGATGAACAAGAGATTGAGGTAAATCAGATGGATGTTTTATAGCTGAAGGATAATGTTATTCCTAGAGGTATTATCCCTTTAGAGGAGTTGTTTGATCAAGATGATGTGGCGAGAAAACTAACCTTGGTTCCTACTGACAAAGGAGTTTATGTAAACCTTGGGATAGAAAACCAGCCCAAGCTCGTAAAGTTATCGAAAACATTGTCTCCCGAATCGAATGATAAGTACGTTACACTGATTTCTAAATTTTCTGATGTTTTTGCATGGGATTACTTTGATTTGAAAGTATGTGACAAGAACATCATTTAGCATACTATTCCTATCAAGACTAATCAAAAACCTTTTAGACAAAAGTTGAGGAGAATCAATCCAAAGTTTTTGCCATCCATCGAGAAAGAGGTAAATAGATTGTTTAAACCTGGTATCATTTTTCCAATTAGATTCTCTGATTGGATTTCAAATTTGGTCTCGGTACGAAAAAATACCGAAGAGATAAGGTTGTGCATTGATTTCTGGAACCTAAATAAATTATCCCTGAGAGATAATTACCCTCTTCCTAAGATGGACCATATTTTGTAAAGAGTAGTTGGAGCATCACGAATGTCACTACTAGATGGCTACTCAGGTTACAATCAGATCTTGGTGCACGAAAAAAGACCAAGACAAAATTGCCTTGACAACACCATGGGGAACTTTTCAATATGCAAAGATACCATTTGGGTTAAAGAATGCCAGGGCCACTTTTCAGGGGGCCATGGATATAGCTTTCGCTAACGAGAAGGATTTTTTCTTGGTAGTTTATTTAGATGACTTGACAATATTTTTTGGTTCTGATGATGACCATTTACACTACCTAAGGATTGTTTTTCAAAAATGTAGGGAGTTTGGGATTTCTCTAAATCCAAAGAAGCGTCTTTTTTTCATCCAGGAAGGTAAACTCCTCAACCATATAATTTCTAAAGATGACATTCACATTGATCCCTCAAGGGTGGAGGCAATCCAACAAATAGACTTTCCGCGCAACAAACAGGAGATTCAAGATTTCAACTGTAAGATGAACTTCTTACACAAATTTATACCAGATTTGGCTGAGCATTTACGTGAGTTGACTAACATGTTGAAGAAGGACAGCACTATGAAATGGACCGAGGATGCCATGAAATATTTCAACTTGGTAAAGCTTGCTTTGACCACAGCCCCAGTTTTGATCATTCTCGATTATACTCATGATTTAATTATATTTCATTTGCATCTGAGCACACTTTGGCTATGGTGTTGATGCAAAAGAAGGATCAGGTGGAACAACCCATTGCATTTTTCATTTGAACTATCAGAGATGTTTCTTTTCACTATAACATCATTGAGAAACAAACTTTGGCTCTTATAAAGGCATTGAAGGATTTCCAAGTTTACATTGTGCATTCACATACGATAGCATTTGTTCCTAACGTGGCTGTCAAAGATGTCCTCATGCAAACTGATCCGAAGGGAAGAAGAGGTAAGTGGATAGCAGCAATGTTAGAGTATGATCTTGAGATAAGCCTACCAAAACGATCAAAGGTCAAGGCTTGGAAAAACTCATGGCTGAGTCGAATCTTCATGCTCTAGACATAAATCTCATTGTAGCAATGTTAGGTGACGAAGATGGTGGCACACTCATTCAGGTGTCAGAGATTGTTCTCAACTCACCTTGGTATTCTGATATAGTATATGTTCTTCAGCATCTTTCTCCTCCTCCTAGAATGTTAAGAAGTAAAGGTAGATCAATAAAACTAAAGTCTGCAAAATTCTGCATTTTAGATAGTGCTCTCTATTGGAAAGATACAGGAGGCATTCTACTTAATTATTTGGTTGAAAATGAAGCTCAACAGGTAATGGATGATTTCCATAAAGAAGATTGTGGTGGTCACTTATTTTGGAAAACAACAGCTAATAAAATCTTGAGAGCAGGATATTATTGGCCATATTTGTTTTTAGATTTATATAAGATAGTCATGAACTGCCATGAATGTCAAGTTTTTCAGGGAAAAAAGAAGTTGCTTCCTCTTCCTTTGAAGCCAGTTGTAGTTATTACACCTTTCCAGTAGCGGGGGCTTGATTTCATAGTAGAAATGCATCCTACATAATTAGCACAACACAGATGGATTTTGAAGGCTACCGATTATTTCACCAAATGGATCCAAGCCATTCTGACAAGGCAAGCTACAGATACTGTAATCATTCAGTTTCTAGAGTCCAATATCTTGTCTCGTTTTGGTTTCCCTCACAAGATTATTATAGATAATGCAACAACATTTAATTCAAAGAGAATGATTGAGTTTTGCAACAAATACAACATCACATTGGGTCATTCCATGACATACTACCCGCAAGGAAATGGACTGGCGGAGTCTTCAAATAAATGCTTGGTAAACATTATTAAGAAGATGTTGGAAGCAAACAAAAAGAATTGGCATCGGAAGCTTGTCAATGCTTTGTGGGCTGATAGAGTGAGCAGTAAGAAATCGATAGGTATGTCACCTTTTGAATTGGTTTATCGTATTGATACAGTGTTTCCCACATCCCTTGCAATCCCAGTCATGAGATTATTGCAGGAATCCGGTAGTGAAGAAGATGATATTCAACGTCGGATTAATCAAATGATTCACCTTCAACAAACAAGAGAAGAGGTTTCTCAAAACACTTTCCGGCTACAAGAGAAGATAAAGAATATTTATGACCGCAAAACCAAGGTAGAAAAGTTTCAGCTGGAAGATGGAGTGTTGCGATGGGATGCATGAAATGAAGAAAAAAGAAAGCATGGTAATTTTGGCAATCTATGGAAAGGACCATATAAAATCTCAGCCTATAGTGCACAGAATGCATTTTTATTAAAGGAAATGGATGGTCAAGAATGCTCAGGAGGACCAGTGAATGGTAGGCTCCTGAAACACTACTATTTCTGATGTAGCTTGTTGAAGTTGCTCCAATGTCATTTTATATGCCAGTTTGCTTTCCTTGCAATATTTGAAGTACAATGTCATTTTAATTTGGGGCCCGAAGTGAAGGCTATAAATCTTAAATGATTTGTGCTGAGTTTAGTTGGCTTTTAAGTCAGTTGTGAGTCAGTCTTCAGTTTGTATCGAGTAATTTTTAAAAAATTTCAAAAAAAAAAAGTTTTTAGTCTTTCATTTGTTTGACCGTTTTGGCCCAATCAGCTAGGCACTTGGTATACGGTGTTATTGACACCTCCAAGGAGCTGTCATCCCCAATAAGGCCAATGTTAGTGTCAGTATATGCATACTTGCAGATCAAATCTGCTCTTTTCATTTTCATTTTAGGTGCCTCATACTGAAATTTTGGATCATTTCATTAAGTCATGTCAAAATGGTCCACTAATGGTTGTCTTCTTCTCTAAAAATTAAATATTCCTTCATGAGGTACATTTGTTGACCCATCTCCATGTTGTATTCAGTTGATGTTTCAAATTTGTTACTTTAGGTGTCAAGGCAATTGTCTTTCCATTAGGTTTTAGGGTTCATTTCCAAGGTCTTTCCATTAGGTCTGTCTTAGGGTTCACTACAAGGTCAAAAGCATAGTTTCACATGTAAATAAAGGGTAGCAAAAGTATGAGGAAGACCAATAAACAAATAGTGAAGTTATGGTTATTGTATAAAGTTCTCATTTTCACTGATGTATTTTTCATCTCAAAACATCTCCCAACATCTGATGTATTTTTCTTATATTTCTTTGATGTAATTTAAGTCATTATATATAATAATTGTTCCTAATGTTGCCCAAACATGTCTCCTTGCTACAAGAAGTGAGCCATTAAAGAAATAAGCTCAATCAAAGCTTCATCTAACTAAAAAGAGATCGAGAAAGAGAAACATTAGACAGAGATTTGAAAACAAAATAAAAAGTTCCAAATAAACATTATAAAGTGGGTTTTTTCATGAGAACAAACAAAATCATCCTCTATATAAGGTTTCAAAGGAATTTTTCAAACTTCATTACTTCCTTTGCATCCTAATTTATCCTTGGCAAAGAGGAGATTGAGTGAAGGAGGAAAAAATAAGAAGGGCGCGCTTGCTAATATAGTTGCGTGCCTGTAGGGTCAAGAGTGTTTTTGCCAGTCTGATTCTGAGTTAAATTTAATAGTATTGCGCGCCTGTAGCGTGAAGGGAACGCATGTTGAGATCAATGCGCACTGGGAGTAGGTGCTGCGTGTTTGGCCAGACAAGCCTGGAAAACCCTAGTGGTGCCAAAACATCATTTCCTTCACCTACTCCAAGCCACAAAGGCTTCAACCACTTGCATTCAACAAGTAAGTGGACCGACATTTCTTTTTCTCCATAAATTAAGCAAATTGGCACTCTAAAAGTTGAAACCCTAGTAAAAATCCCTTGCATGCTTCCCAAATCACTCCATTGATTAAAGTTACAGTATTTCTCATACTTTTTTCACCTTCCAATCACTCTCACTGTATTTTACTCCACCTCCTCACTATTTCACTCATCTTGGCATATATATTAGTTCCTCAAGTTTTCACCTACAAAGCATGCAAAATACAGTAGTTCAGAAGAAGGTGAAGGATAGCCTAGGAGGCCAACCAGGAAAGGAGGGAAAATTATTAGATTTGAACCCACTGATACAACAGAACTTATGGCATCACCACTTGCAGTATCATGTTTCAGGAACATGGTTTGTTTAGAGTTTTGCCAAAAGGTTGAGACGGTGAATTTTCATCAGCAGTTAACCAAGCAGTTCATCCTCAATTTGAAAAACAATTAGGTGACTTTAGCAAGGGTCACATTCACTATATCTTCAGCCATCATATCATAGGCCACTGGAATTCCAAATGTAGGAGAGAAATGGTTGAAGCAGAAATAGCTGCATCACAATTTTTATGAGCCATATCTTAAAACAAGGTTCAAAAATGATAAGAAGAGAATTTTCCCTTTCTCTTATCTTTTGGACAAATATGTGCCATTGATGAAGATCATCATGAGGTATTTCACATGTGATGGCAGGTTTTCCCGACTATACTCATACCACATCAGGCTTCTCATGCACTTTACCAGGGTAAGAATGCTCAACTTTCCATATTATATTTTCAGGAGTATTGACAAGATGACATATATTACTTAGAAAATGGATCCAGCTCATCAGATGCATAGTATTTTCCATCATTCTCTTATCAAAATGATATTCCTCCATTACTTAGATCAACTAGGCATTACTTGGGAGGCCTTCATAGCTAATGAGATATTTAATGAACTGCCTATTCAGCTAGCTCCCCGCATTCCTCCATCATCCTCCACTCATCCATCCACTTCTTCTCATCCACCACAACATACTTATCACTTCTCTTCAATAGGTCATTATTCACCAAACACCTCCACGCCATATAAAACACCATTTCATGTAGCCATTCATTCACCGACTAGAAACGATGACAATGATGAGGGGCATGATGTAGACACTGAGCATGGTCATACTAGTATACCACAGAGGAGCATTTTGAAACCATTTTCTTTCACCTTAAGAGGGGAAAGAGGCAGGTATTTCCCCCATAGAAAGTGGGAGGGCCTTTGCCTTCATCATCAACATTACAGGTGAAAGGGAAGGTGAAAATGGTAGAGGAAGCAGAGGTCAAACAACAACATGAAGAACATGACATTGAAAGGAGTTTCTCCTTGTATACACTAGTGATGAGGAGGGAAACAAATCTTCTCAGCTGCCTTAAGAGAAAAGGATGCCAAAATCAGGTATCTTGAGGTCAATTTACAAAGAGCCCAATATGTTATCTCCTTTTATGAGCAAGAGAACAAGTAGCTAGAAGTTAAGCAGGAGTTGATGCAAATCAAGTACATCAAGGAAAAAATGGCAGCTGAGAAAGCCAAATTTCAGCTTTATGAGGCTTATGGAGACTATGGACAGCTAGATGATGAATAGGGACAAATAAAAAGGCTAAGAACAAGAGAATTGAAAAATGCCTTAGAGCTTGAAAGACAAAAGGAGGCAAAATTGGAGGAGCATCTCACTTTAAATGAGCAATTGGTCAAGGACATAGCTGAGAACAGAGAGTCTTGGCTTGAGAAGGTGAACACACACTTGGAGACCCTCTTGGACAAAGAAAACAGAGATGTTGAGTTGCAAAAAAGCCAAGTATTATGCAAGGAGCAAGCTCAAGAGAGCTCATGAGAAAATTGACAAATTAACCAAGCAAGAGGAGAGGAGGAGACTTGATATGCTTTCTGAGGCATCCCTACATGCCTCTAATCTTTGATTAGTCATAAAAACACATTTTTGGGCATGATGGATCATTTTTGTGTTTGAAAGAAGTTGTTGTGTTTTTTAGTCCATTTTTTGCACAGCCATGGAAGGCAAACACGCAGTGCCATAGGCGCTTTGCTCTTTTTTGGGGCATCCAATGAGGAAAAGGTTAACATGTTTGGGTTTTCTAGTTATGATTACATATACCCTATACTTTTGCTAAGGATTTGGAGGAGAACCTGTTGGTTAAAAGGGCCAAAAACCCTCAAAAAATGACCTTTCTGCCCTGTCTTTGGCCTAGGTGTTGTGCGCTAAGTAGTGTTGGGTGAATTGATTTCTGACTGGTCAAATGACATCCAAAGTCATAAATTCAAGTTGTTCTAGAAAGTAGACAGGTAGATCTTTCCAAGAAGCTTTTGTGGGCCCAATTTGGACATTGGGAAGGCCTGTCAAAGTGTATCTGAAGTTGAAGGGCGTGCCTGGCATTGGCACTACGCGCCTAGCACTGGTGCTGCGCATTTGACAAATTGTCTAGTTTTTCACTGTTTTGTCCCAGTTTTCACTTTCACCATGGCAAATCGTGATTTTATCCTTGTAATTGATCAGTTGAATGTAATTATGTTGCTTCTAGAGATTACTAGGGTAGATTCATTAAGTAAAAGAAGTTCATGAGGTGTAATGTATCAATTTGTTTGGGTTAGGGATGAGTCAATTTGACCACTCTATTTTCTTGTTTGCAGTTCAGATCTTGTTAGAAATAGCTCCTCTTCTAATGGATTTGACCCCTTGAGCTTAGGATGAGTGTTTTTGGATCTATATGATTCTTTTCCTCTGTCATTGTATGCATTGCACTCAGATGGATGCTTATGCTTTGAGTAGGCATCATTTTGTATCAGTTTTCAGCAGGAGATTAATGAAAGGTTGCAACTATTTCTTTGGGATCCATGTGGTATGATTTTCAGTTCAGTTTTCTCTATTTTTATCATACTTTAAAATGTTTTTTGTACTTCATAAATCATTTCATTGCTTTTAAGTGGATGTTTTCAAGTTGATAGGCAGAACCCATAACATTTATGCTCTATTTTAGGAAAATATTCACAGTCTATGTTTTCTTCAATTTAGGAAGAATCCATGTTTCTTACATGCTCTTTCTAGCTCCTCACCTATCTTTGAATCACCTCACCCATCAAACCCTAGAGTGTTGAGCCTTGTGCCTACCTTGCCCCATTGAACACCCTGTAATTTTGACCTAATTTCCTTGCCCTAACTGTTTGGCTCCTCCTAATCCAGTAAAACCCTTCAAAATGAAATCAAACCTTGTACTACTATACCTAGCCTAATATCAGTTTCTAGATCCAGTCAATTTGGCTAAGATCCTTACAGAGAGAGCTCTCTCTTGGCCTAATATGGCTAGCTACTTGGCTAAGCATGGTTTGTTGTTACCTTGGCATTTCCTTCCTTCAACCTGATGTTCAATCCAGGTGATAATAGTATGCATGGAATTCTCTACCTTATCAAATTGATCACACTTCTTGGTGAGACCTTCGTGAGCTCTTCTTCGCCCCCTCATGGAGGTGAAATCAAGGGGTTAGTTTCTAGTTTTGTGCTACCTTTGTTTCTGTAGATTCTCACATCTGCATAGCCCCAAACATCAATTTATTTGCATAACTCGCCTTTGACACAGTAGCATTTTAATCCAAGTGTTCAAATATTTAACATACTTACCTCATGGTCCCTTGAGGAAGTGTCGTTCTACCTCGGTATAGATGAATGAAGTATCTACCGCGAATTCAATGATGAATCCTCCTATGATTCGATCGAGCTAGTGATCAATAGTGCACGTGATTTGATATTTTGATGCTTCCAGTCTGTGAACCAATTCTAGAGTCCACACAATTGGTTTGTCAAGTTTACACCTTCCTTGGCTATCTTCTAGCTTCACAATCCACTCATATAACTCAGTGGGGAAGGATGCAAAGAAAATTTTGTGGATCTCCATATATAAGTAGTAGTTTAGCCACTCTTCTTTTTATAGTTGCGGATTCTTGTTTTCCTGCGCCACGAATTCATGAATCTTTTTGTCCAACCAACCTTCAATTCCTTTCTTTGTCGGATTCCAATGATACGACATTAGACATCTCTATGCAGATCCCGGTCCCAGCAACGGAACCATCTGTTGGCTTGTTGAGGCGTGACCCAGGTTTAGAGTTAATTAGCCAAATAAATCCCTGTACTAATGGCCCTTTCGACAACAGTCCACGTAGAGCGGACTAAGGTCTCACCCAAAGTAGTATGGGAGGGTGCTAGAACCAGGTTTCAGCACCCTTGAGGTGTCTAAGAGGTTCGACTGGTCCACTGTTTGTTCCTGTTTGCAGGTTGCTTCGTGCACCTTCTCGTTCCTCACAGCCTAATACACTTCCTTCGCACAGCCCTAACCAGGGGTTGTGGAGCTCTCACGCTCTGCGCTATTACCCGAGATCTTACTTATCTTCCAATACTAGTTAATTATTTTCACCTACTTGAATGTCTTAACTTATAATTAGTTATGCAAAACATTCATACAGTTTCACGTAGTAAAGAAACAATCTACTTGCAAATTATACCCAATGATGCATTAAACCAGGAAAAGGTACAAAAAAATGTAGTAAAGCTTCTCTTTATTGATTCTTCCAATGGTTACAGACTCAACCTGCCTTGCGCACTCAGCTGCAGGGGTCTGTGCACTCAACTGCGGACTACTAGGCCGCTGCGCACTCAGATGCAGAGCCTTCTCCTACTCTATGACCCACAGACACACTTTACACTTCAACTCAATCACTTAGACTTCTCATCCTCTATTCTATCTTCTATTAGTTATCTTATACACTTAAAGCCTCACTCTATTTATACAATCCCATGGTCCGCGGACCATGGGTAGGTCTATCCAGCCAACATTACATTACAAAAGCTAGGGTGGACAACCCTGTGACTCTATTATAATTTTGCACCATGTGCCCACAATTCGCAGAGATTTACAAGAAGGTTTGGTCAAAACTTGGGCTTCAGGCCCCAAAACATGGCTTGGGGGGATTCCATGCCCAACAACTAAGTACAATTGAAAATAATTGACCTCTAACAATTAATAGATTCATTTCAAGGTCAATTGTGTGGTGAGACAACAACCTAACTCATAGTTTTGTTGCTTAACTAATCAATCAACCCAAAATAGCCAAGACATACATGGAATTTGAATTACATAGTTGGAGTGAAGGAGATAAAGTCTAGTGTAACATTAATTGTATACTACTTGAGTGTACAGTTGTTGCATCCTATCAAGAGATCAATTTCTTGGGAATTTTGCAAGGAAGTAGGGACTTGCATGTTGTTTAGGAGCTTGAATTAACTCAGTATTACACAAAGAAATAGGAGGATGGAGGAGGAAAAAATTGGTTCAGTGTTGGCTAGAGGTTCTCATTTAACAGAGAGAACAATTTTTCTTTTTTAGGTGGTGCTTAGAGATGGAGCATGCAATTGTAATAGTTTATCTATTCAACTAATTAATGCAAAGAGGCTTGACAAGTTTTTCCCTTTGAGTTCCACTATAAAACACTATGTACTTGTGGTTTTTCTTATTGCATGTATATGCATGTTGCTCTAAATTGTGATTTTCATTCTGTAGATTAATAGAGTAGAATTTATGTCATTTCGATTTATTGAGAAATTGAAAATTCTATCAAATTTCTACATGAATATGGTACAGAGGTGATTGACTGAAAGAGAGATTTGGTTCAGCCCAATCTATGGTCCGTCGATATGTGAATGTCCCTCACTTGGTTGGTATTTTCACATGTTAATCTAAGATATTGCCTTATTGTGATCTATGAGAATTTGTAGTAACTATATTGGTGATATTATGGCTAAGTTGCCATGGTCTCTATGATAGTTAGTTTCTGGTTATATGTTGATTATATGATGTGTACCATCTATGGCTCTTATCATGAATCATTTAGTTATTGATTGGTTGATGAATGCATGGAATAATAGCATTGTTATAGTTATGTGGAGAGGGAATAGGACCTTCTTGGTGATTCTCAGATGAATCTCAAACTATTATGATCAGATAAGCATTCATGACATGTAGCTTACATGTTTTCCATGTGTTTAACTAAATGTCTAGTCTATTATAGCAAGTCTAGGTCAAGATTTTCATTTTGATTTGAATTTTTAGTCTTTTTGTCATGTCATGTATCATTCTGGAATGTCTTAGGCAGTTATGGGTAGTGTTCTGAAGGTTGACCTAGAAATGTGGCTCAAATATAGGGACCACACCCTCTGAACTAGGCAAGTTGGGTCACAATCTCATGGAGGCAGTGTTGTGCATGTAGTTGGAGGCCTTTAACTACACCCAGGCCTTCTCATGCAAGTGATTGTGGGTCTAGGTTAGTGAAAAGGATACCCAACTCAAGTTTTGGTCATCTGGGATGGTTCTTTGGCCTCTAAGTATCTTATAGTCCTGAGGGATGTTGTGAATTTTCAGTTTGTGGTCAGTTGTAGGCCCCACTTCCTTAACTAGAGTTGGGAGGTCGGGTCATGTCATAGTAGCTCTTCGTCTCATGTTTACCCTAGCAGGTTAGTGAAATTGGGTAAATGTGGGAGGGGGTGGTTACAGATTGGTACCAGAGCAAGGTTGCAGCACTAGACCTCAGGATAGATGTGAGTGTTATTTATGCATGTCTGATTTTCTATGTGTCTATCATGCATGCATGTTGATTATTTCTCGTGATGGTCATTGTCACAGTTGTGTCTTCATGTAGAGATTGATGATGTTGGAATATTATGATGATTGATATTGTGCTAATCTAGATTGACCGTGAAAATGAGATATCCTCCCCTAAACTTCACTAAGCTACATTTGCTTATGTTTATATTTGGTTATCTAACATGGTATGTTTGTGGGAAGTAAAATATTAGAGATGAAAAGTGAGATGGTGGATTATAGTTCATGTGACCTTCCATATAGATCAAATTAGTAGCAAAGAGATGAGTACTCTCTTGACATATTAGACACCTTCAGAAGTTTAAAGGAAGAGCTCAAAAGTTGTAAGAATATAATAACAGGATCATTCAGTCATAGCAAAGACTTTCGAGGGCACAATAAAAGCAAGAAGATGTCAATGCAATTATTCTTCAGAGTTTATTAGATTTTCATAGATAGGGACAACCATGGATCAGTTATGGATAGGAGGATAGGACTAATGGGGCATATGGTAGTAGGTCTCCAAGAGGACATAGGTCCAACAAGGATGAAACAGTTGGAGGTGGCAGATGGATGGATACACCTAACATGATATGTAGTTAGTATGAGTTCTATTCTAGTTCTAGTTCAGATAAGCAGCATGGTCATAATCGTTATCATCCTTACAGGAGGAATGAGAAGCAGTACTTGTCAGATGAGTTCAAGAAAGCAAAACCTCCTACCTTTCATGGAGAGTTAAAGAAACCGGAAGATGCAAAAGTATGTCTACTTGGGATGAAGAATTTCTTCGAGTTTCATGCTTACATAGAGAATATGAAAGCCATGATAGTTATTTTCAGTCTCAAAGGGAAAATAAGACATATGGTGGGAAGATGTGAAGCATGTCATAGGCATCAGGACAAAGGATCTAAGTTGGCATGAGTTCAAAAGACTCTCCAGGAAGAAGTACTTGTCAAAGAGATACGATGATGGTAATGCTAATGAGTTCTACAAATTGAACATGGGATACATGATAGACGAAGAGTATACAACTAGGTTTTTGAAGCTATTGAGGTATGTGACATATCTTAAGGATGAGAAGATGAAGGTTCAAAGATTCGTTATTGGATTTTTGTTAGCATTTAAGGATCATATTGAATATGATGAGCCTTGAAATTTGGAGGAAGTAGTTGGGAAGTTGAAAACATTGTTATGAGCAGTATAAGTGTAATTAAAAACCTAACCAAGGTTTGGAAAGGTAATGACAAGACTAAGGGAAAATGGGATAAGAAGCGAGGAAGAGCTCAGGATGCAGGTAACAAGGAGAGATTTTCCACAACATTAGGGTGGCATACCTCATATTTATAGTGCTTAGGAGGCACAGACAGTTGGGGATGTTGGATAGAGTATTCCTCAATCATCTTTCATCTATTATCAAGATGGAAGGTATGATTTGTGGTCAAGTTGTTTCTAATTTGATTGACCCTTGATATAACTATAGTTATATCATTCCTCACATGTTGGATAATTGTTGCTTGAATAAAGAAGTGCATGTAGAGTTTTGGTTGGTGCAATTGGCTACAAGTACCAAGGAAAGAGTTCATCATTGGGTGAGATCTTGTGAATTTTAGCTTAACGGTATGTATACATCAACACATCTAAATGTGCTTCCATGGGAATCATAGAGTATGATGTTGGGTATGGATTGGTTGTACATTCACAAGACTAAGGTAGATTGTTATGATAAGCTATTGAGTGATTGGATGATGATGGAGAAAGGAGAATCCTATAGGGTAAGAAGAAGCCTACATTAGTGAGAATGTTTACACCTATGAAGGAAAAGCAAAATAGTAGGAAAGGGTGTATATTGTTTACAGTGCATATTTCCAATGAAAAGGGAAGGATGTTGAGGATGTTGAAGTCTTTAAGAGGTATCCAATTTTATGGCAGTTTCAATATGTATTTCTAACAAAGATTTTAGAGTTATCACCTCATAGGGAAGTGGACACTTCGACTAATTTGATGATGGGAGTAGCACCAACATCAAAGGAATTGTACAAGATTAACACTCCAAAGTTGGTGGAATTGAAATTGCACCTTAAGGAAATGCTTGATAAGGGATACATTAGGCCAAGTGTGTCACCTTGGGGTGCACTAGTGTTTTTTTTAAGAAGAAGGATGGTACTCACAGGTTACGTATTGATTATAGGTGTTTGAACAAGGTGACGATCAAGAGCAGGTATCCTTTGTCACGGATTGATGATTTGTTTGATCAGTTGAAGGGAGCATTATTTTTCTCATAGATTGACTTGAGATCAGGATCTCATCAGATGCATCAAACAAGAGGACATCTACAAGACTGAATTATGTACCATGTATGGCCATTATGAGTTTGTAGTGGATCCTTTTGGTCTTACTAATGCTCCAACTACTTTCATGTGTTTGATGAATAGTGTTTTGTGTCCTTATCTAGACATGTTTGTGATAGTGCTCATTGATGATATATTAATAGATTCTAAGAATTAGGAAGAGCATGCAGAACACCTAGCAGTAGTCTTGAGATTGTTGAGAGAGAATAAATTGTATGAAAAACCTAGTAAGTGTAGTTTATTACTTTGGACATGTTGCTTCCCAGGATGGTATAGTAGTGGACCCAAAAAATATTAGACCTATCATGCAGTGGGTAGGTCCTAGGAATGTGGATGAGGTTAGATCATTCATGGGGCTAAAAAATTACTATATGTGGTTCATTAGGAAATTTCACAAATTTCCTATCCTATTACATCATTGCAGATAAAATTAAAGAAGTTCGAATGCAGTGAGGAGTGTGTAACTAGTTTCAGGAAGTTGAAGCATTTTCTTACAAATGCTCCAGACTTGAAGATTTCAGATCGTGACAAAGAGATTTTGTTTTTTACAGATGCTTGAAAGAAAGGAATTGGTGGAGTCTTGATGCAAGAAGGACATGTATTGTACTTTGAGTAAATGGAATTGAATGAGTAGGAGGATAAATAAAAGACACATGATCTTGAGTTGGTGGTTGTCATTCATGCATTGAATATGTGGAGATATTACGTTCTTGGTAGAAAATTTATTTTGATGAGTGGTCATAGTGGGATAAGGTACTTATTTGATCAACTTAATTTGAATGTTAGGCAATCTATATGGTTGGCTACTCTAAGTTTAACTTCGAGATCATGTGCATTAAGGGAAATGAGAACATGGTTGTAGATTCTCTCAGTGGGAGAGTGCAAGTGAATCACATTTCAATAGTGAATTCTTATGGGACAAACTTACAAGAGAGGATCTTGCAGTTAGGAAATATGTGATGACAGCTATCAACAGTTGAGGCATGGGTTACAGCATCAGGGGGAAGGTAATAAGGATGAGGAGCATCATCTCATGGTAGATGGTGTTGAAGACCAAAATTGTTCCTTTTTGACATCCTCCTTAAACTCCATTTCATCCCTTTTTGACCATAAAATTCTCAATAAGGTGTCAGATTACAAGGTTATTGGAAAGAAGGTACTTAATCATCTTTTATTTATAGTTTCACTATTTCCTTATTATTTGATTTAATATTTTCATAAGCTACCGAATTGCATCAATTATGCAGCTAATGTTCGATTATGCAACCTACTTGAAGAATCTGTAGGTTTTTGAAACATAGGTTGAGGAACGAAATGTATGGATAGGTAGCTGCAAACTAGCATAATGATATCCACATATCCTCGTGATCTAGAAAGATGATAGGGATGTTGTATGAGCAGATCAACGTGGAAGTCAACCCAGTGGAAAAGGAGCTAAAAATGAATCAGGCGAGTGAGGAGATCGATGATAAGGATGAAGCTGATATTTTGCTTCATTATTTGCCTCTCTGATATAAAATCATGAAGAATCATTATTTAATGTTATATCATTTTATTTTTAGAGCTTATGTCGAGTGGATAGGCTTAGAAATCTCCAAATAGTTTAATGAAGGAGGTTATAAAGCCTTCCTCTCAGCACGACGATGACACATAGACTAGTTATTTTTTGAAATACTATTTGCAATTATCAAAGCAAGCATGTTATTCCATTGTGTTGTGTGTTTAAATGCATTTTAATATTTGTTGATTTCTATACCTGCACTCATGGGAGGGCCCCCTGGGAGTTGTAAGGTTTCATTTCATTTCTAGTTAATATTTCAGTTTTGTAGCATTAAATTATCATACCCAATATTTCATAGCATTAATTTATCATAGTTAATCTTTCAGTTTGATTTTCAAAGAATGATTGTGACAATGAGGATAGAGTTTGTAATATATTTTGTTGAACATTTATTCATAGATATAATCATTCCATTGTGTGAAGGATGAATAAAATAATCAAAAGGGATCTATTATGCACATGTACATTTTGAAGAGTAGAATCATTTAATTTTGAATTGAAATTAAAATTATAATTTCTTTCAAGGCTTTATGAGTGTGATTTAGATTTGCTAAGTGTGATATTTTATTTCTATACTTAAGACTAGTTTCATTTCTATCGGTGTGAAGTATATTTATATTTTTTAATGTGATATTTATTTCCACATTTAAGATTAGTTTTATGTTTGTCAAGTGTGATACTTTTTTTATGCAAGAGTGATAATCTTTTTATTTTGAGTGATCCTTAGATAAAACATGTGCATAAAAACATCCTAATTCAATTCAAATTTTTCTTACCTAATAATGAATCCTAGCACAAATGGTGCACATACACTTCATCAGTTTACAAGTCATGGTCGATAATTTATGAAGTAATTTAAGTTCAATTAAATTACAAAATAGTTTGGCATCGTTGTCGGGGAAGTGTATATATGATTCATGTTTTTAGGAGTCTTTTCATTAAAAAAAAATGATAAAAACATATTTATGCATAGGGAAAGAGATTCTAGAGGTAGGTTTATAAGTAGAGGTAGGAATTCCATTCCAACATCACCACTCACCCCACCACAACCTTGTAGTGCAACACCACCCACCGAAACTCATATTCCATCATTTGCACGTAGGCATAGAATTCCTGAGGTATAGAGATCTTAAATCCAATTGAAATATTCACCAACTTCCTCTACTGAAGTCATAGTTGACGAACTTACATCCCCAACAGAAGGATTAATATTTCTAACTTCAACTGGAGAGAAACTTCTAGGACAAGATTTGGAAGTCCCTAGTGAAGAAGAAGAAGAAGAAGAAACTTATTTTATTCTATTGATATAAGAACCAAAAGAGGAGCTAGGAAATCCAATTGAATAACCCTATATTAGCTCTAAGGAATCTACAATGGAAGGGGAAGGACAAGGAGAAGTACATAATGTGAATGGTGAATTTAGGATTGGATGTGGAAGAGGTAATGTAGGAAGAGGTAGAGGGGGAAATAGAGGAGGAGGTGGAGGAAGAGGTGGTAGAGGAGATCAAGAACCTTTTGGGTTTCCCATCTTAGATGAAGATATTACAGTTACAATGAAGAACATCTCACCCTCCATTCTAAAAAATTGAAATTTTTTCCAAGTACTCTTAAAGCTAGAGCACTTAAATGGTTTATGGGATTAGGAACACATACCATAAGAACATGGGAAGAAATGAAAAATGTGTTCTTAGATAAATTAAAAGATTATTGTATTCTCGATAACCTTAAAGATGAAATCTTTAAAATGATGCAAAAGGAGGATTAAAATATTGAAGATTTCGTTGAAATATTTTCTTATAATGTTAAAAGGGCTAAGATGCATATTCTAAATGAAGAAACTATGAAAGATCTTTTGCTAAAATCCATTAGAGATGAGCGGGTAGATATTATCAATTTAATGGGAAAGGGAGATGTTTCTCAATTATCATTTAGAGAAATTTGTGAACTATGTACACACATTTTAAGAGGAAAGGCTAGAACCGAGAAAAATCCAAGAGACCCTGTTATGTCTAGGATTAATAAATTTGCAATTGGGACAGTAAGTAGAGTAGAAATAGGCAATTTCTTGACAAATTCAAAATAAGTATTATTGAAAAAATAGATACCCTTAAGATTCAAAACAAGAAAAAAGCTGAAAATGTTGCATTATCAATTTTTTTTTGTCCTAGATGCAAAAAGAAACATGATCAAAGAGAATGTCATCTTGATAGTGTATAAATATGTGCTATATGTGTAGAAAGTCATATCACAAAGGAATTCCCTTCAATTCCTAGACTTAAAGCAGTCTTGAAAAATGAAGTTGAAGCAAGCCAAGTTGAGTCACTATGTTTGATTGGTAAAAGACCATGGCCACCATAACAACCACATATGGTACAAGGTCTTAATCCTCAATACCAATAATATGCACAACCTCAGAACAATTGGAATAATCTAATTCCTTCGGAAAATCGGCCACCTTAAAATCCATTATGGACACAAGGTTGGCAATATCCTCCTAGGAATTTTAAGTATACTCAATTTCAACATCCATTTATTCCATATCAACCTCTATATTATCCTCCTCAATCACACTCTTTTCCATAATTACAATATCAAACTTAGCCTTCTAATCAACCGCTTCAATTACCATCCACATCATAACCCCAAAAAATCAAACAACTGCCTTCTCATCCGCTTCCAAATCCAAATAATAAAAATTCATAACCTGTTTACAATATAGAAGGTCAGAATTTCCAAGATTTCCTGATAACTCCATTAGATCTAAACAATGTTCAACTTAGATCTGATAGAGTTTTGGAAAAAAAAGTTACCACATGTAGTTATTCAGGAATATGGAGAGGAAGAATCACTTAAAAAAGAAACATCTCTTAATCAAGAAGAAATTCATCAGAAAGAAAGAACCCATATACATGATACCTCAATAAACTCAACTCCCATTGCATAACAACCTTTTGTTTCTGTTCAAAATCCACCCTTTCCTGAAAGGCTAAAATAGACAAAGGAATAGAAAAAAAAATGCTGCCTAAATATGATATGTTAGATGAACTGAAGATTGACTGCATCAAAGTTCCTTCATTGCAAGCTATAAGGGAAATACCAATATTTGTAAAGACAATCAGGGAATTAAGCATTAAAAACCCAAGAACAAAAAGGAAAGAAGTTAAAAAAATTTAGTTAGTTGGAAAAAATGTAGATATTATGATGGGAAAATCAAAAGTTTGGAAATATATAGATCTAGGTAGTCTCATTGTAAAAACACACATTAATGGTATCGTGATTCCAAACGCATTGATCGATTTAGGAGAAACTACCAATATCATGAGTAAACAAACTATGGATCAATTAAAACTTTATAATATTCAATATCTACCAACATTACTATAGTTAGCAGATAGATATGTTATCGAACCAAATGGTGTATTGGAAGATGTATCTGTCTCCTTAGATTCTTCGGAATATTCTATTGATTTTATGATTATAAGTCCCAAGAATAATTTAGGAGGACACCCATTGATTCTAGGCATACCATGGTTAGCTACAGTTGATTATTTTATAGGTTGTATATCTAGTGATATGTTTATCTCTAATGGAAGCTCTACTAAGAAATTCACACTATATCCTCCTGCAAAAACAACAATCGAAGTAGAAAGTGAAGTTTGGATAGATGATGATAATGAAGATTTGATATACAACCAATATTTGTTGCTTCACAAATGGATGAAGAAGATCAAATTTTAAATCTAATGAATAATAATGATTCTTCTTTGTATTGTGAAAAAGAGAAAAAAAATCAAGAACAATGCAATGTTGAATATTTGTCATCTCATCAATTTTCTTTACATTATATGGAAAAATTTGGCAATTCTTTAATAGAAATCTTTCCAGGAAAAACTTTGAATATTAATGATAATCTTGAAGAATACCAAAAGAAATAATTGATAAAGATGTTACAAGAGAATTCCTCTACTTATGCATGGGAATACACTGATATGAAATGAATTGATCCTAATACTTGTATGCATCATATCTATATTGAAGAAAATGCTAGACCAATTCAACAACCCAAACAAGGATGAATCCAAATGTAAGGGAAATTATTAAAGAGGATTTACAAAAAAATTTGAATGTGAATTTCATTTACCCAATATCAAATAGTTAATGGGTCTCACCATTAGTGATTGTTCCAAAGAAAAAATGAAAATGGAGAGTATGCATTGATTATAGGGAATTAAATAAAGCTACTTTGAAAGATCATTTTCCACTTCCCTTTATAGATCAAGTCCTTGATACATTGGCAGGGAAAAATTAATTTTCATCCTTGGATGGTTTTAGTGGATATAACAAAATCCAAGTAGCTCTGGAAGATCAATACAAACCAATTTTTACCTATCAATGGGGAACTTATGCTTACCGGGTACTTCCTTCTGGATTATGTAATGCACCTGCAATATTCCTAAGGGTAGTTCTAGGCATTTTTTCTGATCTAATTCATGATTGTGTGGAAATTTACATATATGATTTTACTATCTATGTTAATTATTTTGAGGAAGCTCTTGAAAATTTAGAAAAAGTTCTCATTAGATGTAAAGAAACAAATATCTCATTAAGCCATGAAAATTGTTTTATGATATTCACCGAGGGAATTGTTTTAGGCCACCAAATTTCAGGAGATGGAGTTAAAGTGGATGCATATAAAGTATAAGTTATTTCCAAATTATTAGTTCCTTCTTGTCAAAGAGATGTTAGAATTTTTTTTGGTTTTATTGGTTATTACAAAAGATTCATAAAAAACTTCACCAAGATAGCCTCTCTACTTTTCAAATTACTTACAAAATATTGTAAATTCATTTGGAATTTTGATTGCCAAAGATATTTTGAAACATTGAAAGAAAATATTTCTGAAGCACCCATCTTAGGAGGACCAATTGGAGTATTCATTTTCATATTTCAAATGATGCTTTAGATACATCCTTAGGATTTGTATTAGGAAAAAATGATTTGACTCCTTCTTCCATTTATTACACAAGTAAAAGTTTGACTCTTGTATAGTTGAATTATACTGTAATAGAAAATAAGTTTTTAGTTGTTGTACATGCCATTAATAAGTTTCAACATTATATCATTGGTTATGAAACGTTTGTTCATACAGATCACTCTGCAATTAGATATTTAATGAATAAATCAATTACTAATGGTAAAGTTACAATATGTATATTGTTATTACAAGAAATCAATATTACTATTTTGGATAGGCCTGGAAAGGAGAATACAGTGGCGGATTTTCTATCTAGAATCCAAAATGATAATAAGGATGTTCCCGTAAAAGATAATTTCCTAACGATATCTTTTTGCAGTATCTATTAAAACTCCTTAGTTTGCAGATATTGCTAACTATTTGGCCATAGAAGAGTTACCTTCATATTTGTCTCCTTGGGAGAAAAGGAAAGATTTTGTTATAAAATGGGTAGAAGCTAAAGAAATTCCTTTTTCTACTACAAATGTTGTAGTTTCATTTTTTTTTGAGGATATTTTCATTCATTTGGGTGTCCCAAGGGAAATTGTAACAGATCAAGGTGCTTAATTTACATCCAAGTTGGTGCAAAAGATAATGGAGGAATACAAAAGAAAACATCGAAAGTCCACTCCATATCATCCACAAGCAAATAGACAAGTTGAAGCTACTAATAAAGTACTTGAAGCAATTCTTACCAAGATTGTACATCTACATAGAAGGGATTGAACAGAAAAACTTCCAGAAGCTTTATGGGAAAATCATACTACGTGGAGAAACACAACAGGGCATACTCCTTATGAAATTGTTTATGGGAAGCAAGTCATGTTCCTATTGAGTTCCAAATAAAGACCTTCAAAACAGTAGCCAAATTGGTTCTTGATCTATCAAAAGCCAAAAAGCAACGAATAGAGCAATTGAATGAACTTGATGAGATGCGACAAGATGTTATTCACAGAACCAACATAGTTCAACAACAAAGATTCAGATGGCATGATAAGTTTATCAAATATAGGAAGTTCCAACCAGGTGATTGGGCATTATTTTTTAATTCTAAATTTAAATTTTTTCAAGGAAAATTTCAAACTCATTGGCTTGGTCCTTATGAAATTGAAACTGTCTCTGATAATGGAGTAGCTAGAATTAAAACCATTGATGAAGAAAAAGTAACTTTCTTTGTAAATGGTCATAGATTATGAATATATCATAAACCATTAACAAAGGAAGAGTTCATGAGAAATCTGAAAGATAATCTTGATTTGAAGTTAGTACGAGAAGATTCTTATTCCTCTGCAACTTAGCCCTCTACTTTCTCTTTCAAGAAAAAAAAATGTATAAACATGAAAACCAACATTGTTGGCATGTTTATACAAAAAATCTAAGTTGAAAACCAAGAATTCTTGGAAGCCTAGATTTTCTTTTAATTTCCCTATTCTTGTCCCATTTCTTTTATTCCTCTTTTGCATAAATAAGATGACTACAAAATTGTCAATAATTTATAGCTCTCATGAAATTCCATAGTTGACTTGACAAATTAAATTTAAAGAAAATTAAGGTCATGGCAAAAGCAACCCGAATGGAGATCATAGCCAAAGCAACCTGAGAAACGTACAAAAAGAGAAAAATAGTAAGGAAAAATGAAAGGCATGTAAATATTAGTTAAATAATAAAGGAAAAACATTGAGATATGATATAAATAGATGATTATTTGTACACGACCATTGCCGCTGCCATTTCACATAATCATTATCCTTGTCATGACATGATATTGGTTCTTATGATCCAATCTACAATTTCTAATAATCATATCTTGTTATAAGATTTGAATGAGTCATTAAACCTTCCCATCATTCGCATTTACTCCACTTCCTTCATATATCATCCCATTTCTCCCATGCACTATCCCATTTCCTTCACATTATATCCCACTTCCTTCAACTCAGTTTCATTTTTCTCAGTCGAAAACATCTCAATTGCAACCCAAATCTTTTCCTTGCTACACTCCATAATCCTATCAAAAAGGGCAATTAAAGACTGAAACTTAGTTAACATGGGAGTTATTATGTGTTTTGAGCCGAATGGGACCAAGTTTCTTGAATCATATCCATAGGTGAAGAAGCAAGTGCAACAAGTATGATAGTTACATTCTTTAAGAAGTTTGATGGGCATGACAAGGTGGTTACAAAGTCAATTTCTCGGGCCTTTGATGGGATAGAAGCAGAAATTGGAGATGTCAGGTTGGTCTTGACAAGTCGTTTAAGGAAAAAGCTACAAGATTACCAAGAAATAAGGAATGTTGGTTTAAAAAACACAAAATCAAAGAAAAAGGATGGGAAATCTTTCTTAAAACCCCAAGTATCGACATATCCATTTTTAAGAAAGGAATTCCAATAACAAATTTAAAAAGTAAATGGAGAAATTTATTTCTAATCATTCAGAAGTTTATAACTTGTGAGCATAGGTTTGGGAATATGTTCTTCTATCATGCTTGGTTGATGATGCATTTTATTGATGGCAACGAAATCGATTTTCCATATTTCCTGCTTTATAGTTTAAGAAAATGCCTACTAACATCTAAAGGAAAATACAGTCTCTTGATAGTGCTCTGTATCATCATGAGTTAGTAAAAAGTTTAATTGAAACCCATTTGAGGAGTAAAGGGGATAATTGGGAGGATTTGCTGGTTCAAAATCATTATAAGAATCTAAGAAAGATGAATCTAGTTCCAAAATAAGAAGAAGCCATTAGAAATTTCCATCAAACCATAAGCTTCAAAAGGAAGATTTACCTGCACAAGAAATACCACAAGATGAGCATACACAGAAATATTCTAATGATGAAACCCCTCTTGCAAATGTTTTAGAGGAACTTAGAATGAAGAAATTCGTTAGCACACATGAAGTTCCATCAAAAGAAAGAGAAAATTAGCAAGACAAAGCATGCTCTCACTGTTGAAAAACCATCAACAAGGAGTTCATGGATTATGAAATCGGTCATTAAACATTCGCCAAGTTTTTTTGATCTAGAAGAAGAAGAAACAGAGAGAATACCATCACAAATTGCAAGCCCAACAAGAACAACCCTAGAAATCGACCCTATTTAACAAGAAATATATGATTATATAGAATCTCTTGAATAGAAGGCCCAAGGAAAAGTTGTTGATTTATCCTCAAATTAAGAATAAATTCTAAGTGAAGAAGTTCATTTCAGACCTCTAGAAGAATCTAGAATTGAAAATGTTCTTAAACAGGAAATTTATGAACTAGAAGTGTTAAACAGATATCTTAAGCAGGCACATGAAGCAATGAAGGTTCAAAATGATATTCAAAGGACTCAAAATGATAATATTATCCTACATATTTTCCACTGGTACAAGAAAAAAAAAAATTAAAGGTTAAAAGTAAACTTCTCAAGAGTAAAATCAGAAGTCTGCAACGTAGTATTTTAATGAAGAAACCAAGGATGGCAACCAGAACAAGAAAAGAAGAGAATTATAATTTAGATGTTCTTTCTCAAGCCTCTGAGGTAGCTCAATGATAGAATAGGTCACAAAATTTTGAAATTTTGTGCATGAGGACATGCAATATCTTCTGTGTGGAGAATGCTGAAGACCAAAATTGTTCCTTTTTTACATCCTCCTTAAACTCCATTTCCTCCCTTTTTTACACTTAAAAATCTCAATAATGTGTCATCTTATAAGGTTATTGGAAAAAGTAGGTACTTAATGATACTTTACTCATAGTTTCATTGTTTCCTTATTATTTGATTTGATATTTGCATAAGCTACCAAATTGCATCAATTTTGCAACTCATGATCAATTCTACAACTTACTTGAAGAAACTATAGGTTCCAAAACATCAGTTGAGGAACGAAATGTGTGTACAAGTAGAAGATATCCACCTATCCACATGATCTAGCAAGATGAGAGGGATGTCATATGAGCAGGTCAACATGGAAGTCAACCCAACAGAAAAGGATCCAAAGACGAATAAGGCAAGTGAGGAGATCGATGATAAGGATGAAGTTGATATTTTTCCTCATGATTTGCTTCTCTGATAGAAAATAATGAAGAATCGCTATTACATGTTATATTATGTCATTTTTAGAGCTTTTGTTGAGTGGGATAGGCTTAGAAATATCGAAACAGTTTAATGAAGGAGGTTATAAAACATGCCTCTCAGCACAACAATGTCACACATACTACTTATTATTTGAAATACTCTTTGTAATTATTAAAGTGAGCTTGTTATTCCACTATGTTGTGTGTTTAAATGTGTGTTTAATATTTGTTTATCGCTATACCTACACTCAAGGGAGGGACCCCTAGGAGCTGTAAGGTTTCATTTCTTTTCTAATTAATATTTCAATTTTGTAGCATTAAATTATCATAACCAATCTTTCACAACATTAAGTTATCGTAGTTGATCTTTCAGTTTTGATTTTCAGAGAATGCTTGTGATAGTGAGGATATAGTTTGTAATAGAATTTGTTGAATCATTCTTTCATAGATCTAATCATTTCATTTTGTGAAGGATGAAGAAAATAATCAAAAGGGATTTATTATGCACATGTAAATTTTGAAGAGTAGAATCATTTAATTTTGAATTGAAATTAGAAGTATAATTTCTTTCAAGGCTTTATTAGTGTGATTTAGATTTTCTAAGTGTGATATTTTATTTCTATACTTAAGATTAGTTTCATTTCTCTCAGTGTGAAGTAGATTTAGATTTGTTAATGTGATATTTATTTCGGCATTAAAGATTAGTTTTATGTTTGTTAGGTGTGATACTTTTTTTCATGCAAGAGTGATAATATTTTTATTTTGAGTGATCCTTAGATAAAACATGTGCATAAAAACATCATTTCAATTTAGAAATTGCTCACCTAATAAGGAATCCTAGCACAAATGGTGCACATAAACATCATCCCTTGACAAGTTCTGGCTGATAAGTTATGAAGTAATTTAAGCTCAATTAAATTACCAAACAGATGGCTTGGTCAGATTCAGGAATAAGATTTATGTACCAGATGACAGTGAGCTCAAGAAGCTTATATTGATGGAGTTTTATGTTAAGTCGTATTCAATTCACTTGAGGTATTAAAAGACATTGACAACAATTAAGAAATTATACCTTTGGCTAAAATTGAAGAAAGAGGTAGCTAAGCTTGTTGTGAGATGTTTGGATTGTCAATAGGTAAAAGTAGAATGTAAGCATCTAGGTGGCTTATTGTAGTCAATTCTGATTCCAGAATGGAAAGGGGAGGTCATTTCCATGGACTTCATTATAGGTTAATCAAGTAGATTGAAGCAACATGATTCTATTATGGTTGTGGTTGATAGGTGAAGTCAGATAGCTCACTTCATTGTCGTTAAGTCTAAAAATTTAGCTAGTGAGGTAGCTAAGATTTTCATCAGGGAGATAGTGAGATTACATGGTGCTCCTAAGAAGATTGTATTCAACATAGATTCCAAGTTCACTTCTAGGTTTTGGAAAGAGTTGTTTACAGGTTTGGGGATTGAGTTAGCCTTTAGTACACCTTATCATCTATAGACAAGTGGATAGACAGAGATGGTTAATAGGATTCTTGAAGACATGTTGAGGATGTATGTCATGCATCAATAGAGGAAGTGGGAAGAGTATCTTCCACTGGTTGAGTTTGCGTATAATAAGAGGTATCGAGAGTCCTTGAAAATGAGTCTAATTGAGGCAATTTATAGGCAGAATTGTAATTCACCTATCAGTTGGACTGATCGAGTGAAGAGGGTGTTGATCGAACTAGATGTGTTTCCCAAAATGGAACAGGAAATGCAGGTTATTAAAAATAATTTGAAGGCAACTTAGGACAAACAGAAGAGTTATGTAGAACAACATAGGGTATTTAAGGATTTTTAGGTTGGGGAGCATGTGTACTTACACATCAAGCCCAAGAGGAGATCTTCGAGGACTAGATCATGTGCCAAGCTGGCACCTCGCTATTGTGGGCCTTTTGACATACTTGGGAGGATTGGACCAAATGCCTATCAACTTGTATGAAATTCCATGATGTTTTCCATGTTTCATTTCTTAAGAAGTATCTAGGATGGAACTAGAGGGAGAATTCCAATCAGAACCACAATGCATATTGTAGAGGAAATAACTCATGCTCTTGAACATAGGAATCGAGCATGTTAAAGTGCAGTGGAATCACTTTGGGCCTGATGAAGCTACATGGGAGACGGTTGACCATATGCAGGCTAATGTGTCCTTCATTATTTTCTTGTTCAAAAAATGAGTTTTTCGTATATGTATATGTGTATGAATTTTTTTGTAGATACAGTAATAAGTTGCATTATAAAGCTCCAACAAGTGGTATGATTGTCATGTTTGTTGTGTTTGTCATGGTTTTCATTGTATTTTCATTCTAAATACTCTATCAGGCTATGTTATAAATCTCTATGCATTATGTTTTGTTTTTCAATGGTTTCCTGGTCATAGATCTCAATGAACACAGAGGACGATGTTACCCCAATGGGGAGGGGTTCGTAATAGCCCTTGGTTTATTTTCCATGTAAATAAAATAAGGCCAAGGTCATGGGACACATATTCCAAGCTGAATGTTAAGAAAAAAAATAGTGATGGGTATCGCTGGTGATTAATTAATGGCTATGGAAATTGGAAAAGGAATTGGAAAATGCAAAGAGGCAATAATTAGCCTTTTATTTATGAAAAAAAGGAAAATAGGAGCAAAGGAAGGTGAAGAGACACAGATTTCCATGAGAGGTAAATTGAAGGAAAAGTGAAGGAAATGAAGAAAATATGGGTTTGAAAATTTTGGTTGGAGATCTCTTATATTCTCTCATTATCTCATACTCTTTCACACTTAGAGTATTCTTGGAGAATTCTTGGAGCACTTTGGCATACATTGGATTTGGAGAAATAAGGAAAAGAAAATAAGGAAAGTGTAAGGGAATAAGTGGATAAATTGTTACAGTTTGATTGCTTTGCAGGTAAAAAATTTCATGTATAATTTCCTTGTTTATTTTTGGATGCATGGTATATGCATGTGATTTTTGGTTATGTGATGTCATTGGCATGGACATTTTCTTGGATTGACCATGGTTTAGACTTCCTTACCATTTTATGGATAGCCATGGTGTTATGGGTTTTTCCACTATTGTTTTTCTAATTGGTGCTCATGTTCCTTACAACTGTGGGTTGGAACAAATTCTTTGGAAGCCTTGGAATAGCTTGGGTTGAGTTACTAGTCCTGGAACCTAGGTTGGGACAAACGCTCTGGAGCCCTTGGTGGGTTTAGCTACTAGTCCCTAGATCCCTAGACAGCTTGGGTAGAGACTGATTTGGTTGTTGTTAGTGATGTCTGACCGTGGAGGTGGAATCATTGTGGATGAGGGTTGAGGAGGTTTGGCCCCTATAATCCCTGGTTTAGCTTTTTCTGGTTTATTCCATGAGATCCCACATTCATGATTGGAATATGGCATGAGGGTGATTGGCTGAAATATATATTTGGTTCAACCCAATCTATGGTCGGATGGTACATGGAATTCCCTAACTTGGTTGGTGTTTTCACATGCTAATATGAGATATTTCCTTATTGTGATCTATGAGCATTTGTAGTAATTATATTGGTGATATTACGGTTGATTTGTCATGGTTTCTATGCTAGTTATTTTATGGTTATATGTTGATTATATGATGTGTACCATCTATGGCTCTTGTCATGAATCATTTAGTTATTAAGTTGTTGACAAATGTACAGACTAATAGGCTTGTTGCAGCTATGTGGAGAGGGCATAGGGCCTTATTGTTGATTCTCAGATGGATCATAGAATATTATGATCAGATATGCATTCATGACCTGTAGCTTACATATTTTCCACTTGTTTGACAAAATTGCTATTGTGTAGGCAGTCTAAATCAATTTTTTTTATTCTAGTTTGAATGTTTAGCCTTGTTTTCATGTCATGTATCATTTTGGAATGTCTCAGGCAGTTCTCGAAAGTGGTTTAGAGGATGACCTGGAATTGTGGCTCAAATCTCAGGATCATACCCTCTGAAATGGGAAATTTGGGTCACAACTTCATGAGGCAGCGTTGGGCATGTTGTTCGAGGCCTTCAACTGCACCCAGACATTGTCATGTATGTGGTTGGGGGTCTAGGTTAGTGAAAAGGAGCCCCAACTTAAGGTTTGGTCTACTGGGATGGTCCTTTGGTGTCTAAGTGTCTTTTAGCCCTGAGGTATGTTGTGAGTTGTTAGTTTGTGGTCAGTTGTAGGCCCCACTTCCTTACCTAGAGCTGGGAAGTCGGGCCATATCATAGTAACTATGTATCTCATGTTTACCCTAGCAAGCCGATGAAATTGGGTAAATGTGGGAGAGGGTGGTTACACATCTGCACCAATTGGATTTTGAGGAAGGAGGTCCAACTATGTATCTAGTGGAACAGGTGAAGGTTGTGCCAGATAACATCCATGATATACTTCTAGAAAATAATTTCTAAAAATCACATTTGCAAATCCCATTGGTTCACTTTTACCCTCAAGTTGTGTCACGTATGTTTAACATAAGGCTCACTTTTAATTTGAATATGGTTGCTTCTACCCTTATACAGAAGCCATAAATGTGTCCAACCTATTGAAAAGTACCCTTGTAATTTGTTGGACCAATCTTTGGTCAGTAGTAAACCGCAGGCTTCAGGAATGTCCACAATTACAATGTTTATACACTGGTGAACTCTATGGTAAGATGACAAATTAATGATAACATTAGTGGGTTCACCAATGGATTGGATAAATGATTTGTACAAGTGTATGATCCTTTCATCAATTTTATCCCATTTCGCATTAATTTTCTTAACGATAGATAATTGCATAACATTCACAGATGCACCATAATCAACCAAACAATTATGGAAATTATAATTAAATATTTCAAAAGTTAAAAGAAACGGAGGGAAGAGAGTGTTAGAATTCAAATTGACAGCATTCACTACAAATTCGATAATATCGCAAGAGTTATTAGACATTACTTGAGAAGCAGAAACTTCTTTACCTACTGAAAAGTGCGATGAGAGTGTCTGGATAATTAGTTCTTGCGGAACTGTTATCTTTGCGAGCTCAAAGATTGAAATGTTGGCCCAAGCTCTTTTCATATCGTAGACAACATTGTAATGAATACTTTCCATATTAACAGGGTATGATGATGGATCAAGTGGTGTGACTTTATTCAATGCTTCAAGAGTGGTGGACTTTCTCATGTTGTTGGTGGATGTGGTCTTGGAAGAAGGAGCACTTCCATACTGTTTCTTCGAGTTATGAGTTGGATTGGAAGGTGGTATAATTCTATGCAACAATTGCTTCTTGAGTTCCTGCTCGGAAATGGGTCCCTTTCCCCTCAAATTATAATGGCTAGTTGATTATCGAGGAGGAGCTTCACTCGCTGATGTTTCATCAACGCTCTTCTTATCAGAATTGTATATAACATTAAACATATTCATTGAGTTTCCAGCACCCAAACTTTCTTCGGTCACAGTAGGTTCATTTGTTTCTTCACTCTACTCAGGTTATTCTTCCGCGAACAAGGCATCATATAGATTAGTCATCATAGTGTTCATATTGTGATTCCACTGTGGGAACATCATTTCTGAATGTTTCTCTTGGTGAAAAGTGCAAAAATGACCCATGCCTAAACTTTCAACATTGAACACCGCATTAGAACTTTGAGCAGATTTGGCTAGTTAAGGGTTATTCTTATTTTTAAAGAAAGGTGGCCTAAAAGACTTGTCTGGTATTGGATGCCTCAGTTGACCTTCTCTTCAACTTTGATACTTCGTTCTTGAGAAATTTTAAAGACTTGGTCAAGATTTCCATATCGAAAGAGTATTTCTCCTTAGCTTTATTGGAAAAGGCTTGGGTTTTCTTACTAGTTTCCTTAAAGTCTTTAGGATCATCAGTGTATTCAATGACTTCAATAGAATGCAAATATTTTTTGACAATAAGAGCTTCTACAAAGTTTAAGGCCAAGGTATCCTTTTCATCTCTTTTCACAAACATAGAAATATTAGTTGGCAAGGCAATTGTATAATAATCCTTAGTAATGTCATCATGCGGTTATAAATCAGCGGGCTACTTGTTAAAAAAACAAGTGAATATTTGATTAAAATATTTAACTCTTTCTTTTCCCCCCATTTTCAGGTTCCCAATTTCTTTTAATAACATGGCGAGAGTTTTATCATCAGCAAATTTTCCAAAAATATGTTCTTAAACTCCCTCTAGCTATGGATTGAATTAACCAAAATACTTTGATACCATACAAACACTTTACCTTCTAAGGTGTACAGAAAGAGTCTACAAGAAACATCATCAAAGCATACCTCATAAATGCATTTAGAAGTTGTCAATATGGTCTTTTTCTTTGGTCTTCTTATCAAGATTGAAATTTGATGGTATCTTTTCTAGATGTTTTGGCATCTAATGAAGATTGTCTGGAAGAATGAGTGGCCCTTGGGCTGTCCAATCCAATTCTGCATCAGTTATGTCTTCGCATTCCTCCTCCTCTTCTTCTGATCCTAAAGATGCTTCTCTTTCACCATTAAATCTATGTTATAATCAGGATGTTCCTTGTCAGAAAAAGAAAAATCTTCCCCTTCATTGTCCAAATTATCCTCAATGGGTGGAAGTTCCCCTTGGGGACTTGTTCTTTCCATAGGATCAACTAACTCCTCAATGGTTGTGATAACCAAATCTTCCATTGAAGAAACTGATATGTCGTTGGGAGTAGTTTCTTTCTTTACAGGATTATGAGGTATACTAGAAACAACAAGGAATAAACCAAGAGCTTTTGCAAACTAATGAGTAATGGGTTGGATAGTTCAGAGTTAATCATAAGTAACCTCAAATGCTTGTCCTGGACTAGACTAAGAAGTTTCCTCTTTCTTAGGAGCATGGGTTAGAGTGGAAATGGGAACATTACTTCCTTTTGCGGAAGTCTGTTTGTTAGGATTGGGTGAGTTATCAGCCATAAAATGGTGGTTTCCCTCATTCTAGTTCCAAAATGATGATAGTGTTGGATCCTACAAACATGCAAGGGTGTCTCCTTGATTAGAAGTCCTAATTAGACTTCACACCATTTGGTGTAGGATCATTTCCATAAATAAGGCCCAACTTCCATTTTTCGTAGATATTTCCCTTGGCTGCTATGGTCAATACAAGAGAGTAATGTACATGTACTTTTGAATGAACAAGTGAGTATGCATCGTGGAATGTTCAGTTGTAGAATGTATCAAGGTTCTTTCACGGGAGGTGGAATAAAAGTGAGTCGGTAAGAGAAGAGTAATAGTATTAATCTAATAAATACACAAGAGCATATATATGAAAGAATCGTTAATGAACTAGTGAAATAGTTCATATAGAAGTAACAATTATTCAAACATGTACAACACACCTTCAACAAGATAAGAACCAAATCCACCAAAATAGCTCAATTTCTTTAGTACAAATGAAAACAATGTATATCACAAATATTCAAATAATAGTATTACAACATTTACGATATACGCATGAAAGTGCGTTGGCTCAATGAGCTTCAAGTATTAAGAAAAAGTTCCAAGATACATAAGTACAATTAACACCACTAGCTCCATTAGTGGAGCACTAGAGCTACCACTTTCTCCTCCAAAAGAACTATCTTCCTCTCTAATGCCTAATGGGAGGAGCTAAGGTGAAAAGTCCTTTGCTTGAGCAATGAGGATTTATATATAACAAATGTGCTGACTCTTCACCTCCCTTATGACTCTTGGGCTTCCCTCATGACTCTTTGACTTCTACATGACCTCTCACATTCTATAGGTGACTCTTGGACTTCAACTTTACATTATCATATTACTAAAAATTACATAATTACATCCACAAATGATGTGGAAATCGATGACTCATATGACACCTTGACATGACACCTTCATAACACATGACATGACATCGATGACATGGAGGCAATGATGATGTTTCAATGTCAAGACACTCTTTATGTTGTTATTTTTGTGTCTTCTTGAAAGATGGTACATGTCCTTCCTCTTCCTCCCCCATAAGGCTTGAAGGTAGGGATTCTTAACTATGATCTTAATATCAAAATGTTGTCACAATCTGGTGTCCCTTCATCTTCTAATTTAATGATCAACATGTCTTTGCAACTTCATAAGTGTATTCTAGTATAGTTTCCTTCTCCTTCATTTCAATCATCATCTTGTCATGTGAAAATATAATATACTCAAGTGGAAAACACTCATGGAAAGATGAAATTAGTTAAAAAACTCCTAGTCTAACATGTTTCATGAAAATCACTCGCTGAGTTGGAACTGGGTGTTGGACTGAGAGGCAGACTTAGGGATTGCATAGTGCAAAATTCCAGAGGTTAGGAGAGATGGAATAAAGCTCGAGACTACGCAATGTGAAGTTATAGTGGTCTGGGCAAGATGAATGTGTAGTTGAGGAGCTCAGTGAGGTAGTCTTGGGCCCTAAAGTTTCCCAATGTGAAGCACAGGAGAGAGAGAGAGAGAGAGAGACCTAATGATTGTGCAATTGCACAGTTCAAGGAGGTAGGATGACAACTTGAAGCTTGCCACTACATAGTGCATAGAAGGAGCTGATTGGGAGGATGAATTGCACAATTGTGGAGGTTAAGGTGTTAGTGTTGAGCATTCATACTGCACAATGCACAGTCCTTGGACATAGGAACTATGCATTGCATAATTCTGAGAGGCAATGGATCAACTTGAGGGTTGACAATGTGTAGTTCCAAATGGCTAAGTGAGGTCAAGTTGACTGGATAGGAACTTTCCATAATTTTTGTAAGTGTAGGAATAGTAAGGTAGAAGTGAAACTAGGATTGAACTTGTGGATGATCACACACACTCAAAACAGTTGACAACACAACATCAAATCACTCAGTACAAAGGAACAATGTGAGCCCCTTAATCCGATGACAATACAACAACCTCTTTCAAGTGCAACACTTAGGATACACTTTGCGACGACAATGGTGACACTTCTGTGACAGTGCATAAAACTTTGAGAATGGGCCTAATACATGTCTATATGATAAATAAGACCCATAGACATCAAAGTTACCACTTGAGATGAACCATAACTCCACTTAAGCGATGTGCAACACTTCCCATGCCATAAGATGACATTTTGGTTTTCTTCCAAAAGGGACTTCAAAACTTAGAGAATATACATGGAATGACTATTGCTACTAGAAACAACAACATGCAAGGTTAAATTAAGCTCCAAAATTTGAATGTAGGCCAAAATTTTGGAGGGTGTTGTAGCAACGACAGCAGGTTATTGAAAGTACCCCATTATTGCTAATACAAAACCCTCAATGTCAATCAAGAACAATTTTATAGCACCCAAGTTTCTAATTAAGACTTTAGGTGTCCTTATTTTATTATTGGGATGCTATATGGCAGGTCCTTTAATGACAATGTTGGCATGCATGGTAAGGATTTATGATGCCCATAATATCTTTATCATTAATCTTAAACATAAACTTTAGATTATAAATGTTGTTATTAATATTTGGTTACTTAGAGTTATTTGCATTTTATTAGAAAAACACTAGGGTTAACTGAAATATAACCATGTATCTGACTTAATGGGAAATGAAGGAGTGTTTCTCTGTAGGCAATTTATTTTGTGTCTTTGTGTATAGGAATTTTATTTCTTGAATCACAGCGAGATGCCCATGCAGTTTGCTCCCTTCTTCCCTAGTTCTATATTTTTGTGGCCATGCATTGATTGCTTTAATGGTTCAATGGAATTACTCAATCTATTAAATAAAATATCAATATAACTTTGGGTTTGGATTTGATTTTAATATCTTAGAGGTTTGATTCCCTTAGAAGTCTCAATATAATTGTAGGTTTGATTTAATTGCATGGTCAATTTCCTCCATATTCAATTTAATTGATGGTAATGATTTAATTACAATATCAATTTACTCTTCCAATTATCAGAGATACAACTTAATAGTGTTTGAATGGTCCAAGCAATTTCGTTATCTTTATTTTACAATTGAAGCACATACTTTGTAATTTTTTTTCATTCTATTTTATATTTAAAGCACATGGTTTTTAATATTCTTGGATGTTCTATAATTTCCTTTGAAGTACATGTTTTGTAAGCACCATAGTCATGCAACTTGCACACAATTATGAAACACATGAATAAAACAAGGGGATTGTCCATGACTATTATAATATTGAACGAACTTCATCCCCCACAATCATGGAAGACAAAGTGACCAACCTTTTTGGTGGATCCAAGTAATGTTGTGGGAATCCTAGTGAATCAAAGACAAAGTGAGTAGTCTATTTGCAAGACAAACCATGCCATTTAGTCTCTTGTAATTTTTGGATATGATTTCCCATTGACATTCATAAAACACAAGTTAAGTGGTTTCCCTAGTCAATATCAAACTTTCAATGAAAATTAATTACTTTGATTATTTAGCAAGAGTAGTTTTATTGTTGAATATCATCAAATTAAATTCTAGAAGATGCACAATGAAATGGATAGTGCATACAATGCAATATTGTACATTTTCAAGGTGATGTATTTTGGACATGGCAATGCTCCACCACCATACTCTAGAAATTATCTATTGAGATTTCTCTTAACATTATAAAGTTCAATGTTTTGTTACATAGATTCAAAGAAACATCATTGAATATAAATAACTTTGACCATAATGTCAAACTTTGAAAAAGTTGTTTAATCAAACTTGAGATTGGAAAGAATAATTATAATTCTAAAAACCATAATGGAAAACAATCACAAACCTGTGAAGATATAAAATTCAAGATAATTTGCATAGGATATGCTACAATGTTTCTAACAAGAACCAAGAACCAATATATGAAAACTACAACAATGTTGGGAATTATTTTGATGTGAACTAAATATGTCTAGAATTACATGAAATATGTGAATTGATCAATCAGATCTTATAATTGCTATCGGGAAAACAACAAAAAATCAAATATGAATAAACCCATAAAATTAAAAAGATAGTTGATATCTTGTTCTAAAAAAATATCACGGAGAAAATCCACTTTGCTTGTTTGATTGCATATCGAATTCTTCTAGCTACATGTAAACTTTTTAATATATTTAAGAATGAAAACTCCTCTATCAAGTATAAAAATAATGATGTCTACCAACCCATAATTTTCTTAAGTCTAGATCCAAAAAATGGGGACTCAATAGAAGTGTTAGATATAAAATTTAGAGACATATAAATCTAGCATGACATTTACCTTGCATACCTTCAAAATGGTGTTATACATTTTTCCAAGTATAGTGACAATCTTTTGTGCATTAATCCCTTCTTCATTAATGAAGTATTTTAAGCAGCCATTATTCTTGTACTTTTAGCAACATGAGTAGTTAGGCACCACGTTAACATCTAACACCATAAGCCATTGAAAACAAATAAGCAGTATCTACACAATAATGATTATCGGACTCAAAACTTTTGTAAATTTTCCAATAAAAATAACACCCACCCTTTTGTCATAGAGATTGTCACCAACAAAAAATACCTTCACTCTTCATGGAAACTTGTAGTGCAAGTGTTGTTTGAGTGTTCTCACAATGGAATGCCACTCTTGCTGATGATTCGATGTCGTTAAAACTTGGTGAATTCACATTCATTAGATCAATTTTATTGTCTAAATACACTATTTGTTTATATTTTTATGAAAATATTATTTGAAATAACATAAAAAAATCCATTATAAAAATTTAGGCCCTCTATAAACTTAATTAGGAAAAGGCTCCAATTGGGAAATGTATTTGTATAAATACATTATTTAAATATATTTTTATGGAATCATTATTTGAAATAACAAAAAAATCTCCATTATAAAAATTTAGTCCCTATGTAAACATAATTAGGAAAAGTTTCCAATTGGGAAATTTTTCCACTACATCCATTAATAACGACACTTTTATTGCATTCGAATTATAAAATAATCTTAACATTGCATACAATATTTACTAGTAATTAGTAAGAGATTCCTTACAGTTGCCTTTACACCGCATACACTTATCTTTAAAATATTTTGCACCAGTATTCCTTACAGTTTCCTTTACACCGCATACACTTATCTTTAAAATATTTTGCGCAATATATCCCTTCCTGTGAATTTTTTTTCTATAATCAAATTGATAAGTTCATATTAAAATTTTAGTAATTATATTGCCACTCCATCCTTTCAAATCTTAAAAAATTGCACTCCAAAGCTTCAACTATAATCCATTGTTGAAGTTATAAACACTAGATTATTAATCTCTTTAGTTTTTTAAAGTTTTTATAGATGCTTCATTGAAATACAATCTATTTTTTCAACATTTCCATTTCTCAAATTTTTAAATGTTCAAGCTACATCAGTGAGAGAGTTTACTCCGTTAAACTATCACTTTTGAACCATGGAAAAACATGTTTGCATTCTCTATTCTATTCGAAAGTCCAATGCTTTGCTTATTCTTACAAATGCATAGTCAAAACATTTAGTGGACTAGATAAAGTGCACATAAAATTTCACTATCCAAAGTGTCTTTTAGCAAAATATGTCATCAACCCTCATATCAAATACCATGAAAATGATAGAAATATATTCACTTCAAAGATTGTAAAAGAACATGTCATATATAATTTATAACTACTCTATTAAATAAAATAGCAAAAAAAAAAACATTTACCACATAAAATTGCATTTCTAAAAAAATAATTATATAAATAAAAACCTATCCCCAACTCTAAAAACCCCAACTCTAAAAAAATCCTAAAATTATTTATATACTATAAACAACAAATTATCATAGAAATATAATATTCTAAATTTAAATATAATTCACTTATACAAATCGAAAATGTTTTAAATCTATCTTTTCATAATCACCAATATATTCATTTTTCTGTTTCTACTGATAACTTTTTCACATTTAATTGATTTCATCTTAACCTCACCTGTAAAATAACTATATTACAAAACAGTAATATTAAACTTGTAATCTCAACATCTAATTGCATGTATGACCCTTTTCGCATTGCAGATCTCATAGATTCATAAATCACACAACACAAAACAATCATTTCAAGCTACATATCTTAAAGTTAAAGTTAAATATACTATAGAATGTACAGAAAACAATCATTCCAAGGTACATATCTTATACTTAAATATATTATAGATCGTACATCCACCCTGTGCTATGTTATGTCAATTATTTGACAGAATTATATTACAGAATTACATTAGTTTGTTTATAAACATATTATTTATGGCTTTGAGCTTATCATCCTACACAAGACTCATATGCCTCTCCTTGTGCATAGATTGTACTCGACCTAACAAAGGAATCGTATGCAAAACAAGCATAAGCATATTCATCGTTTGGTTCAACCACCATCACCAGTAATCTCTGCAAGAACACAAACCATCTTTAAAATGGTGGAATCGGTTTGCATCTCTCACAATAATTTCTCGCCCAACAATCTTGGAGATGAACTTCGTGGCATTGTGGCAGTCAGTACACACACGAAGGTTTTTCATGATACGTATTGGGGTGCCTGGGCTTGTATTAATGATCCCAAAACTAATGGCTAGTTTCTCACTATGACTGCATAGAATATTCACCTTCGCCTCCTCATCCACATCCTGCAACACAAGATTTGTGTCAGGCACATAGCCTGCCTTCCTCATTTTCCCATATAAGGCTTCTAATGTTGCATAAATTTTTTCAGATTGAGGATGGGATCTATCTCCCACTTGGAATGTTTGAACCTCTCTGTGTACTGCAACAACAGTGCGCCCTGGTGGCTTCTTCACTCCCCTTTCTTTCATCATTGTTCTCAACTTTACTACATCCTCCCACCTGCGTGCATCAGCATAGATGTTTGACAACAGTACATAATATCCCAGATTGTTTGGTTCTAAATCAAAAAGGTGTTTTGCTGCTTTTTCTCCAAGCTCAATATTGCAGTGAATTCTGCATGCCCCAAGCAAGGCTCCCCACACATCTGCGTTGGCCTCAAATGGCATCTTTCTGATAATGTCATGAGCTTCATCTAGATGCCCTGCACGCCCAAGAAGATCAACCAGGCATGCATAGTGCTCCAGCACAGGTGAAAGTCCATAATCTGATATCATGCACTGAAAGTATCGGCGACCCTGTTCGACCAACCCTGCATGAGAACAGGCAGTCAAAATAGCAGTGAAGGTGATATGATCCGGCTTTGTTCCTGTCTCTTGCATTTGGGAAAAAAGAGCCAGAGCATCCTCACCATATCCATGAATTCCGTAGGCCAGAATCATTGTATTCCATGACACAACGTTTTTTCTAGGCATTCTTTCAAACAATTTGTAGGCAATGTTAACATTCCCACATTTGGCATACATGTCTATAAGTGCAGTGCCCACAACAACATCAGATTCAAATCCACTTCTTATTGCGTAACAGTGGATCTGTTTACCATGTTCTAGAACTAATAAATTGACACATGCAGGAAGAACACTAACTATGGTGATTAAGTTAGGTTTTATACCGTGGACTTGCATTTTGTTGAAGAATGCCAAGGCTTCTTGTGGGCGGCCATTTTGGGTACAACCAGCAATTAATGCAGTCCATGACACAACAGTTTGTTCAGGCATTTTTTCAAGCAATTTGTGGGCAACTTTAACACTACCACATTTAGAATACAGGTTTACAAGTCCATTAACCACAACAACATCAGATCCAAATCCATTTCGTATTGCATAACCATGGATCTGCTTACCTTGTTCCAGAGCCAATAAATCTGCGCATGCAGGAAGAACATTGACTATCACAATTGAGCTGGGTTTTATACATTGGACTTGCATTTCATTGAAGAAGGCCAAGGCTTTATGGGGATGGCCATTTTGAGAATAACCAGCAATTATTGCAGTCCATGATACAACATCCTGTTTAGGCATCCTTTCAAGTAATTTGTGGGCAATGTCAACATTCCCACATTTGGCATACATGTCAACAAGAGCGGTGCCCACAACAATATTAGACTCAAATCCACTTCGGATTGCATAACCATGGATCTGCTTGCCTTGTTCTAGAGCCAGTAAATTGGCACACGCAGGCAGAACATTAATTATGGTAACTGAATTGGGTTTAATACCCTGAACTTGCATTTTATTGAACACTGCCAAGGCTTCATGGGAATGGTCATTTTGAGAATAACCAGCAATTATTGCAGTCCATGAAACAACATCTTGTTTGGGCATTCTTTCAAGCAATTTGTGGGCAATATTAACATATCCACATTTGGCATACATGTCTATAATTGCAGTGCCCACAACAATATCAGATTCAAATCCATTTCTTATTATGTAACCATGGATCTGCATACCCTGTTCCAGCGCAAATAAATCGGCACACACAGGAAGTACATTAACCAGGGTACTTGAATTGGGTTTTATACCCTGGGCTTGCATCTCATTAAAAAATGCCAAGGCTTCATGGGGTTGGCCATTTTGAGAATAACCAGTAATCATAGCATTCCAAGACACAACGTTTTGTTCAGGCATTCTTTCGAACACTTGGCGTGCATTCTCTAATCTCCCGCACTTGGCATACATTGAGGCCAGTGCAGTACCCACAAATACATCTGACTCAAACCCCCCTGCGATGATATCTTCGTGAACCTTCGTGCCTGCTTGGACATCTGATAGGCTGCTGCATGCTTTGATTACAGACAGAAATACCCACTTGTCGGGGTTTATCCCTGAGCGTTGCATTTGATAATACATCCTCAGGGCTTTGTCCCAGATTCCGTTTTTCACATAATCTCTGATCCTCTCCTTCCATATGAGAGCATCCCTCTGTTTTTCTATCTGTACATCCGCACATTCCGAAACTTGTCTGGTGTTATTCAGTTTATTCCTACGGCGCTCTGCAACAACAATGGAAGTGGGAATAGGACGAAGAGCATGAAAATGAAAAGAAAGATGGGTGCGATGGAATGAAGTTTGATTGGAAGATGGAAAGGGGTACAGGCATGTAAAAGCAGGGAAGAAATTTTGGGACATATCCATCCAACACAATTCGTAGACAAGGGAGGGAAGAGGAGACCTACCATAACACAGTCATTCTTTACATTAACTTCACTGCACCAACATGTTCATCTCGTATTATCATTACAGAGTAGGCACGGTGAGGTTGCATAGCAGGCAGAGTGAAAGGCAGGACCGCTTACAAATTGCACCTTGCTCGCTAACCGAGTTTAATGTTATCCGACTCGTAAACCCCACAAAGGTTAAGAAAATTCACACAATCCACAAATCATAAATCATAAGGAAATCTTGCTCAAACAAACAGAAGTGATCAAGAATGCGTTCTGCTTGAACATATCTGATTCGTTAATGTTATGAAATATCTCAGGTTTATATTTTTGGAACAATCAATTTAAATGTTAATGAATACATCTATATATTTAGAGCTGCAGTGATCTACCTACTATTTTTACGACAAATAGAGTATTTCTTTTCAAAAAAGGAAAACACCGTTTTTATTATTAACAGTTAAAATACATTTTTATAGCAAAATTGTAAACATCTCACAGTGCTGAAGCATTACAGGACATGGAGGGCAGCATACACATCATAATTTCTACGGCCTATCATTACAGTGAAATAATTTGACTCTGGGATCATGCGTTCAAAAAAAGATGCAGCAGAAAGTTGTTGGGCACATATAATATCAATAATTTTGCATATTGGAAATTAGGTGGCTGCAACATATGATGGATACAAATGGAGGCCAAAGTGTTTACAGCTGAGCAAACACAGGAAACATATAGGTGTCTGTGATCCAAATGTCAGCTATAATGACCAGATGAGAAGCATGAGAACACTAGAAAGTAACTGCATAGTCAAAATTACAATGACAGATTTGCCTGAAGACTATATCATTTGAGTCGGCTAGGGGAGGTCTACTTAAAGTTGTTGTGACGAAGCCCCGTCATTAGAGAGATGTCCATTGTTTATAATATGCGAATTTCTGATCTCTTCAAAAAAGATGAGGCCTTCTTCAGCCCCCGGGGCCCTTTTTGAGAGCAGCTTCACCTTTTGGTTCCACGTCCGAATGTGCTGAAATTTGAGGACAAGGAATTTAGCCTTTAAAGCTGAAATCCAGTCCATCTAGTGACTTAAACACATAAAATGTAGATGTGATTTGCCCAAAATCTAGTCTATGATACATTTTGAATCTCCAATAACCTGCATGGAGGAAATATGGAGGGAAGAGGCCAATAATAGAAGCACCCAAACAACACAGATTTCAGCTTTTGTATTAATATGGAGGGAAGAGGCCAATAATAGAAGCACCCAAACAACACAGATTTCAGCTTTTCTATTGGAGCCAGTCCCAAAGTTGGCCCAAATATGGAAGGAGGAGGACCCAATGATATGTATAAGTTCCCCGGCTCCACATTGAGAGTTTTGGGATGCTCTGTCAAAGAATCCAAGATGTGTAGAGCTGGAGATGGAGGGGAAACAAAAGGGTCTAATAGGTTTGGGTAGAGGAGACATCTAATAGTCCCTGAAAAAACCAGTTATCTGAGGCAAAATGTAGGAAGAAGAGATAGGGCAGTTTTCAAAAATGAACTTGTTTCTAACCTTTCATATGCCCCAGGCTACAAAGATAGGTAGGGATTTAAAGGGGCCCATCGTTTGATTCCACCAATGAAGGCTTTCAGATATGGAGGACAAGGCACTGGGCTCTAGCGAATAGAAAAAGGACAACACCTCGGACAATAACAACTTGGAGAAAGAGCATTGGAAAAATAGATGATGGACAATCTCAGAGCCATTTGAAAAGAGGCAACATATGTTGGGCCCACAGAACCTTTGCGTAAGAGATTGTCCTAGGTGAGAACTTCATTCTCCAGCAGAAGCCAACCAAAACACTCGAGCTTCAAGGGAAATGGCTAGTGCCAAAGTTTTGTGGTCCACCAATTTGAGGGGGTAAGGATGGTCCTGCTGAAGATGTAATCATATGCTAATTTTGTTGAAGGATGATTTGAAGATTTGTTCCCACACCACACGATGGAGTCATCAACATCAAATAAAAAAGTTACGTTGGAAATGAGGACCTTGATGAAAACATTCCACTCCAAGGCTAAGGAACCTTGTAAGTCTAAATCAACATTGATTTCCAATTTCGGACAACATATCTTCAAACCTGCCCCTCAAAGCCTGATCAAGGTTGAATATACCTTTGGAGTGAAGAGCGGTTATGAGATTCATGGAGAGTAGATGGCACAAAGGCCCTCCCAAGAACGAGCTTTTCCCAAGAATTATATTCTCACCATTGCCAACCTTTCATGTTAATCCTTTAGGTAGCCATGGAAGAGCCATCTGTATCCCTTTCCATGAGGGAGGCCCTGAAAGAGATTTGTAAGTAAAACTTGGTTGGATCCACTCCTTAAGGGATCTATTTTGTAGATATTTATCATATATTAAAATTGCTCCAAAGGCCAAAGTTAGTAGCATCCCTCCAATTACTTTACATTATAAGGGCACAACCAAAAAAATTGAGGTTTTTAAAGCCCCAACCTCCAAGATGTTTTGGAATGGACAATCATTCCCATTTTTCCAGATGAATGACATCTGTTGATTTGTTTCCTATCCTTAGGAAGTTGAAGGTAGCCTGCCTAATTTTGTTAATAATGGATTTGGGAATTTTAGAAAGGGTTAACGAGTAAACAGGCATGCCCTCAAGGACATATTTCAAGAGAACCATTATGCCACCAAGAGATAGCTAGCGGTAGCACCAAAGATTGATTCTTTTTTCAACGCATTTGACAAGCCAAAGCGATTCATGGGCTTGATACCAATTTGTCTTTATTGGATATCCCAAGTAAGTGAATCCCTATGCCAGGGATCCCAACTTAAATGGGAGAAAGTTTACCACATCTTAGATGACCTGTAGTTGAGTGTTGAAGTGATAAAAGAAAGACTTATTTGTGTTAATTTCCAAGTGTGTGGCAAAGCATAAAAGTTTGAAAATATGTGAGTAATCTTCCCAATCAGTGGCCGAGCCTTCCCCAAAAATGAGAACATCATCAACAAAGAGGAGATAGGAAACAATTATGTAACACCCTCCTTCCACATTTACCCAAGCTAATCGGTCTACCAGGGTAAACATGTTATGAAGAGTTACTATGATGTGATTCAACTCCCCATGTACAGTTAAAGAAATGGCACTGAAAAAACAAACGCAATTTGACCTTTCTCAAGAGCTACAGAACCTTCAGGAGACAACCAACCCTTCCAGGGGCCCAACCCCTAAGACAATGTGTCATTTTGTTGAGCTAGACCCCCAGATGCTCCCATGACAATCCATGCATGTGACTAAGACCCTCCAGTCGCTCCCACAACAAGACATGCATGCAACTATGGCCTTCTTCGGGCAGTTCCAAGCCAGCGACCCCAGATTCTATGCCACTTTTTCAGGGCTAGGTCTCAGGCCTCTTCCAAAACTTCATGAAACTTCCAAAAATGATAAATAACAATGAATTAAAGCTACTAATGCAACATTGGTACAAGGTGTTGACCTGACCCCTACTAGCCATGAAAGACATTTCATCAAACATACCACAAACATGTAATATACCGGTCATAATCACAGATCTGAGCATAGGGGTCTCATACTTATCTGAGAATCATCAAGAAGAGTTAATGCCTTATCACAATAGCTACATTATCATCTATTAGGTCATATATTCATTCACATTTCATGTACTAATCAAATCATGATGAGATCCATAACCAAAGTCTGTCATAAATCATGCTTATAACCAACATATAATCAACAAAATAACGAAGAGTAGAACAACCATAAAATCCACATATTAACAAGTACATTTATACATGAAATACAAGGGTAAAAGAGTTCTTATTAATGTATGTATAAACCAACCAAGTCAGCGACTTCCACGGACCACCTGACCATAAATTGGGCTAAACCAAATCTTTCATTTAGCCAATCACCCCTATGCCCTATTCCAAACATGAATGTGGGAATCACAACAGAACCAATCAAGGCTTCCTCAAGCTTTACCATATATCCACCAAGGGATTCCTGAACCTTCATCAATACAAATAGGCTTGTTATAGACCATTTTGCCACATCTTATCAATAAGCCTCCTAACAGGATCAATCAACATCCTATTCCCCCTTGTCACTATCTTGCACAAAGCCCTAAGCATGTTCCCTCAATCCCCTAAAATTTCAGCCCTAAACTGCATCATCTGAGCCAGTTTTAGGACTGACGCTCCCCGTATGCCTACTGGGGTGCAATCACCTACAATTTTCTCCACTGTGACCTGCGTTGGTTACCGACACGTTGCTCCCCTTTGCACCTGCGTTGGTTTTAGAAATCTAGGAGAATGATCAGGATTTCGAAAGCTTCCCCTTCTAAGGGTTTCCAGAAGGTGTTTTAACTACTTACCTTGGATAAAACATTTGGATCCTATCCTTCCCTACTTTGGAGTTTTCACCATTTATCCTTTGATCATATCCCTCCATCAAAGGTGGATTTCAAACATTCTATTGGTAATTGGATAAGAACTCCTAACTTACCCTACTTCTCTATATATTCCCAACCTTCTATGTGGTTGAGAGTTGGCTTTTGGAGAGTGATTTTTCCCTTATGCTATTGTAGTGAGTGGTTATTATCTCATGCATTTAGGGTGATTGGAGGTGCATATTGTGACAAGGAAAGGACAAATCAACAACTTGGAGGAGCTCTTCTACAAGATCAACTGCTACTTATGGTTGTAATCTTCGTCCATTTATATTGATGCAAAGAATTTGTTGTTTTCCTATATGTAATGTTGTTATCTCATATATTTCAATACCATGTTGATATATTGAATGAAATACTTAGATGATACTGCATAGGTCTCGTAGTTTCTTGTCTTGTGTTATTTCACTGTGCAGGTTCTAATTTTGGCATTCGAAGCTGGAATTGGAGCTTCCAAGTTAAAGAAGGAGCGAAGTGTGCAATAGATTTTAGGTAGGCCTCACTTTGTCATCTATTTACTTTAAGGAAAAGCATTGGGTTCCTTGTCTCTCTGTTGTTCTAGGTTAGGCACCAACTTAGGGGAGATACTTTTTTTCTGCACTCATAAATCTCATATAACAAATTGGTGACCATACTGTGGAACATAGTATTCGCTTGGTGGTTTCCTTGTCCATTGTGTTTTATTACCTCCTTAATAGACCTTTGTTCTATCATCCAACCAAGAATAGACCTAGGAAATGACTACATTGAGTTTTGTTTGCAATTTTTGTGTCAGAATCCTATTTCCCAGCACCAACGCACTCTCTGCTCTGCTAACGAAGCATTGCACCCCACCTAGGCCTTCTTTGTGCTTGTGTTGGTCACAAACAAGTTGCTCCCCTTTGCACCTAGGTTGGTTCTAGAAATCTGAGAGAATGATTGGGATTCTGGAAGTTTCCCCTTCTAGGAGTTTCAAGAATTTGTTTTAACTACTTACCTTTTATAAAACATTCAGATCCCATCCTACCCTACTTTGGAGTTTTCGCCACGTATTCTTTGATCCCATCCCTCCATCAAAGGTCGATCACAAACCTTAGATTGGTAATTGGATAAGAACTCCCAACTTACACTACTTCCCTATATATTCTGAACCTTCTATGTGGTTGGGGGTTGGCTTTTGGAGAGTGATTATGCCCTTATGCTGCTGCAATGAGTGGTTAGTATCTCATGCATTTAGGGTGATTGAAGGTGCATATTGTGACAAGGAAAGAACAAATATACAACTTGGAGGAGCCGTTTTACAAGATGAACTGCTATTTATGGTTGTAATCTCCTTCCATCTATATTAATGCAAATAATTCATTGTTTTCCTATATGTGATGTTGTTATTTCATATATTTTAATACCATGTTGATCTATTGAATGAAGTATTTAGATGATACTACATATATCTCGTAGTTTCTTGGCTTGTGTTATCTAACTGTGTAGGTTATAATTTTGGCATTCGGAGATGGAATTGGAGCTTCCAAGCTAAAGAAGCAGCGAAGTGTGTGACAGATTCCGGGCAGGCCTCACTCGGTCATCTATTTACTTTAAGGAAAACCATTGGGTTCCTTGTCTCTCTATTGTTCTAGGTTAGCCACCGACCTAGGGGAGATACTTTTTTCCGCAATCGTAAATCTCGTATAACAAATTGGTGACTCTGTTGGGAAACGAGTAGTATAAAGGGTAGAAATTGGTTTTGATCACGATGGACTTACTCAAAACACATAGAGGTTAAGAGGTTGGATAATAAGACCACTCATCATAGGGGTTCCTCAGGAAAGGGTAAAACAACCAAGTGAAAGCATATGATCGGCCAAGCAGATGGTGACAATGGAATGAAGAAACCAAGGCTCATCTGGTAGAAAACGGGCTGATAAAAATGGCAATCACGAGGGATAAAATGGGAATGGTTTCATTTTTACAGAAGCTTGAAACATGGGAAACTATGCTTGAAATTGGTTCATTTTTTTACAAGCTTGAAACATGAGAAAAACTATGCTTGAGAGTGGTTTCATTTTTACACAAGCTTGAAACATGGGAAAGCTATGCTTGGAATAAGTTTGCATGCCCCCAGCATAATGACTCAATTCGAGGTACATGATGAGTGTTGCAACTCACCAAGCCCACTTTGTACCAGCGTTACAACACACTAGTGCCTCTTCTGCACCAGTTTTGGTCCTTGTTTTTGCACAAATTTTGCCTTAGTTCTTGAGCCTCTTTTTGGTCAGCCTACTTCCAGCTGAACTTCCCTGAGCCTTAAGTGTCTTGTGGTCTCTCTAAAGCCTCCATTTGGTTTGCATTTGTGTTTCTTGCCTTTGGTAAGAATTGGTTTTGATTTTTCTTTGTTCTTATCATTTGGTCGCTTGCAAATTAATTTCGTTTGATTGTTGATCACTTAGATGAATTGTTGTTTTAGTCCTCATTCTAAAAAGTGTAATTGAATCGGTAATGGAACATTTGGATCTTAATTTCCTTCATTTCGAAAATTAAGTGTGGTGAAAAGAAAAAAAATTCATTTGCATTTAGGGTTTTGCATGTGCATTAGCATAGGGATTGTTGCATGGAAAGGGAAATTGCATCTTGCATCTTGTTTGCTACATATTGTGTGTTGCATCTTGATTGTTTCCTCCCTTCCTTAGCTAGATTTTCATTTTAGGATATTCATGTGACATTCGTGGTGAGCTCCAAAACTTAAACATAATTAAGGATAAATAGTAATATTTATCGAATCAACCTAAGGAGCATTTGTAACATTAACACAAACATCTAGAGTTCTAGGCTAGAGACATGTTCCAACATCTTTAAACGTAGGAGTTGTCGTTGCTTTCCAACATTACATCTTGGGGATGAAATCTCGTTCCATATACGTGAGTGTATAGTATCATTCTCCACATACCTTTGTGTATATTGGTGGTGCTCCACACATGTAAAGTATATGGGAATGCTCTCATCAAACAATTATGCATTAGACAACACTACGAAAGACTACACTCCCATGTACCATCGTGTATATTTTGGGAGTCCCCAATAGGTTGCTATCCATCCATAGGTAACCGAGTTTGTCACCTCGTAAACCATGATACACCGAACACAACATTCAAGGAGATTGGTTGCCGTATGTTAAGTCCTTAGTTTGCCAAGGTGTATATTGTAGTTCATGGTTTCTTCGTAAACCTTTATGCCTAGTTACCCCTTTGTTTTTCTTGTGTCTTTAGTTTCTAAAATCAATTAATTGACCGCAAAACAACATCCTCCCCATGTAAAAACTCCTTAGTGGGTCTTAGGTTGAGACTAATGGCAACAGTTCCAGAGTCGACCAATCAAGGGAACCTCTCTGATGGGAATCCTAGTTATTTTCCTTCTTTTGGAAATATTGGTGCTCCTTATATGGAAACATTGTCCCTTCCTGGATTTACAATTGGTTTGTCAGTTTGGTTATTTTTAGCCCCTGTGGTTTTGAATGTCCAAACTGCTTCTCAACCAAGCTCTCCTCCAGTTGAAAAACATCACCTTAATGTTGATCCTAAAGTTGGTCCTTTTCCTTCTTCTCTTATTATTTCTTCATCCATTTCTTCCTCTTTTCCTACTGAAAGTCTTGATTCTAGTAACCAGGAAGCTAAGAAGAAGAAGAGAGGGAAAAAGAAGGAGAAGAAGAAAAATAAGTAGGGGAAAACCAAGAAACCATTGCTATAGATGCAAGTAGTATGGAAAAGTATTCCAAACAGCATCGCAAAGTTAAATTTTCTTGCAAGTTATTTAAGCGTGACGACCTTCTTAGATATTGTATTGGTATTCCCAAGATATTATAAGTGTGGTCCATAGGTTCACATCAACCTTTTTCGTCAGCTTCTCGAGATCATGCTGGTGACAATGCCTCAACTAGCAATAGTAAGGTCCATGGAAAAAGGGTAAAGTCAAATTTCCCTGTAAGTTATGTGAAGGGAATCATCCTATTCACCTTTTTCCTTATATGGATGAAGCCTCAAAAGTGTTGGAAAAATTTATAGCTTCTCAACCTCGTCTTTCAGTTGGTTATCGAAAGCTTTCTCCAAATCCTCCACTAGTTGATGAAGTGATTGATCCAAATCCATCTCTCATCAATCCCACTATCTTTGAATGTGAATATCATGAGTCTTCTCCCGACCAACCATTAGTTGAGGAAATGGCTAACTCGATTTCACCTTAAGTTGATCGTACCTTTCCCATAGAGAGTGAACTTCATACCACTCAGGTTCTTCTCATTTTTTCAGATTCCAAAGAACTGGGGGGAAATCCTCCCATTCCAATGGCACAGGGGGGAAATCCTCCCATTCCCATAGAAAAAGGGGGCAGTTCTCCTGTTCCCAAAACAACCCTTCCAAGTAGTATGGTAACTTCCTTTCATTGGAGTCGACTGACAGGATATCGTATTCCTCCTTATGTTCCCTTTCAGATGATAGTACAGGTTTATAATGTGGTTGTACCTAGCACAATCATATATGAAGGCACATTTGCTAGTATTATGTCGTCAACTATTTGGCAAGATTTAGGTTCTCCATAACTTGTGTTTGCTACCCAAAATCTGTTGGATTTTAACAGAGGAACTAATCAACCATTAGGGATCCTTTCTAAATTGCCTATTACTTTGGGAGGAAAGACTGTCTATATCGATGTGATGGTAGTCCAAGGCCATTTGGATTTTAATTTACTCCTTGGGCATTACTATGTTTATGGCATGGGAGCTCTTGCCTCTTAACTCTTTCATGTGATGTGTTTCCCACATGAAGAGAGAATCATGACTATTGACCAGCGTTCAGTTGTTGGTCCTAATTTGACTCTCCATCAACCAACTTCTTGAAATGGTCCTTATATGAAAGCGATATCTCCCCCACAATAGTTTAATTATGTGGCAACATGTTCCATGCCCGTCTTTTGATGATCTAGGTGATATAGTCTATAATTTGCTGGGGGCATTTGAGTCTGATCTTTCCATTTGATCCTTTTATCCCTTCCATAGCATTATTCTATCATCCAATGAGAACCTCTTGTAAGCCATGGTCTCTTGGAGTCTATGATTTTATTCTGGAGCAAAGTTCCTTTTCTTGTGTCAAGCTCGTTAAAAAATGAAACAAGGTCCTTGGAGCAAAGTTCCTTTTCTTGTGTCAATCTCCTTAAAAATGAAGAAAGGTTCCCTAAGTATAGTTCCTTGTCTTGTGTCAAGCTCATTAAAAAATGAAACAAGGTGTCAAGAGTATAGTTCTTTTCCTATGTCAAGCTCATTTAAAAATGAAACAAATCCCCTTCTAATTAGAGTCTTTGATTAGATCTTGTAAATTCCTAGTCAAGTCTTTCATTTGATCTCGTACATGAACCTTCATTCCATCCACTTGTTAGTACCCAGTAGCCTACTTAGGTGAATGAAATGAAGCTTCGGGAGCATGTGCCTCGAATTGAGTCATTATGCTGGGGGCATGCAAACTTATTCCAAGCATAGTTGTCCCATGTTTCAAGCTTGTGTAAAAATGAAACCACTCTCAAGCATAGTTTTTCTCATGTTTCAAGCTTGTAAAAAAATGAAACCAATTTCAAGCATAGTTTCCCATGTTTCAAGATTTTGTAAAAATGAAACCATTGCCATTTTATCACTCGTGATTTCCATTTTTATCAACTTGTTTTCTACCAGATGAGCCTTTCTTTTTTCATTCCATTGTCACCATCTGCTTGACCGATCATACACTTTCACTTGGTTGTTTTACCCTTTCCTGAGGAACTGCTATGATGAGTAGTCTTATTAGCCAACCTCTTAACCTCTACGTGTTTTGAGTAGTTCCTTCATGACCTGAACCAGTTGCTACCCTTTATTCTACTTGTTCCTCTGGGAGGAGTCCTCTTTTAGCTCTTTTCAGACTCCCAAAATATGAAAAGATTCTTGAGCACATGTCTTTTTGAACTCGTAAAAGTAAATGAAAATGCATCTACTCAGTATAAGTTTAACATTTTTTTGACTGAGATAGACTAGCTACAAAAAAAGAATACCTTATTCGAACATGGCTAAGATGTTCTATTGGGTATTATTTTCTACTTTTTTAGAACTTAAGGGATTACCTATGAAAAGGGACATTTGGATTTTTCTTTTACGCCTCTTTTTAAAACTCTTTAAACATGAAAAAGATGTCTATTTTTACCTTCGTTGGACTTGTAAAAACATCGACTAGTGATGGACTTATCAAACATGACAAGGCCAAATCACTCCTTAACAGGGTTCATTAAATATATTCAGAGGGATTCATCCGAAGGATGAACTTACAAATCAAATAGATGTTATCCTCCTCAAGATTTTTAAAAAATAAAGAGGTACTGACCAGTATGGTTGGGGAAATTGGGAAAACAAGGGATTCCATTTTGCTAATAGTGGTGAGTCACTCTTGAACATGACACTCTTCCACTTCATCTTCATGGTTGTTGGGTTGGGTAATCTGCTTCTCTTTTAGTTATCATACCATTTTCAGAGCCTCCATTTTGGTTTTGGGTCAATGTTGCCAACTCCATTCAGTGTCTCTGATGTGTTCAAGAGAAGTCATTCAGTTGATCTCTACTACAATACTCTTAAGCCTTCATTTCATGTCTTCCTTTCCTCATCTAGTTCCATACCAGCATCATTATGATCATTCTGTCATGATCATGATATCTGTGTCATGTCATTGTTGGTGGATACATCAAGGCCCTCCTACGACAGGTTGCTTCTTGTTGACATCAACACATCATCCAGGAAGTTGACTTAGAAACACAACTTTGGTACCTTGGTAATAGCATACATCAATGGAAATTTTCCTCACTCTCGGTGACATGCTAACATCAATGGCCTTAGACCAAAAGGTTTTGTGTGATGTTCAACATCAACTCATTTATTCACACCATACTGATTGTACCATAGTACCTTGAGATTTATTAACATCATCCATGGTTTATTTTGTGTTTGTTAACAACTTACATCATTGGCTGCTAATCAGATGGTTCCTACCATGTTCGAATCCAGCTCATTGATTCACATGGTTAGACTTGTACATTGGTTGGTCATAGGAACAATATAGAAAATCTCAGATCTAGTTTCATCCATTAGGGTTACACTTTCAGGATTTTGTTGAAGGCTCAAAAATCTCTGCCTCAACATAAGGGAAAGCCACCCGATCGGGAACTCAGAGCAGCTCCTTTTCCGATTGGAATGGTGGCTCCGACTAGAATTATGGGACTAGTTTCCGTTAATAAAAGATATAAAAGCAAATGTGATATATGTAAGTGTGGGATTGATTATATAAGTGAAACTATGAAACATAAATATACAAATTTAAACTATTCTATTCCGAGAAAGCTTTTTTCTAGATATGTGACTTATAAATATCTCACATTAAACATGATAATATAGGTTATCGAATATTTTGTGAGGTTAAAACAGATAAACATGACTAATCTGATTAAATAGTTAACTATATTAGTTGTTGAAACACATCACATATATCAGATATTTTTTTTCATTCTTATGCGTAATAACTTTCAATTAAACGCATCAGTAGTGATAAAGCTTAATCGTTCGCAGAAACGTATATGAACAAAACAACTACAATAATCATTCAAATGATAAACAAAGTGCTAAAATTCAGATAATAGTACCTAACAACATTAACTCCGCTCATAAGTGAAATAGAAGTGGTTCTTATTTCTATTAAGACTTGTTCAAGATACAATAGCGCAAACTAGAATATTTCTCACAGAAATTCCAAACGCTTCCTTCATAACAATAGAGGGGATTTATAGTTTGTAATGTTAAGAAATTTACTGCATAACATAAATAATTACTGAGAGGAATAAATATAAAAATAACCAACAACAACCATAAACACATAAACACAAATGTTTATCCCGGAAAACCCCAAATCTGGGGAAAAACCCAACCTAATAAGATCTTATTAGCATTGGCCAAAACCTTGGCCAATACGACCAAGTGAGCCTTCACTGCTCACTTCGAAGTCTTGCATTAGAATGAAGTCCTTCCAACCTTTTATAAGCTCCATTACATATAATACCACGGGCAGAATACTATGGGTGCACAATACCATGTGCCCCAAAACCATCACTGTTTAACCTTGGTCAACTTTGACTCTATCCCAAGTCAAGTTTACCTAACAATTCCCCCCTTAAACTTGACTTGGGGTTCCTTGACTAACTCCAGCCAAACCTGCTAAGTGACACAATCCCGCTCACTCTAGCTCTTATCCCCTTCAGAGTTTTTACTTGGGGTATTGTTAACCCGATATCCCCCCTATCACCTAGGTCTAACCCTCACTTTACCGGTGATTACCCAGGGGTACTCATGCCTTACTAGGTCTTACAATAGTATGCCCATTTACATGCAATAATGTAACTTCATTAATTTTTTTTTTGTTTATTACTGATGCGATTCTGATCCATCCTCTCTCAATTTGATTTGCTCAAAAAATTCTGTCAAACCGCTCCAACTACAAGCTCGATGAGAACCTTGTAGATTCCAGCACCAGTGGCCTCATGTGGCAGAAAACGAACAATTTTTGAAGCCGCATGAACAATTTTATTCTGCTGACCTTCTTTAAATAGTTGCATGAATCCCAACAATTCGTGAACATGTTCCAAACCGGTAAATATCGCAAATTCACTGCGATCCCTGGCAGTTACGGCACTATCTTCCGCACATTCTCCTCGAGGTTTTTCTGCGTAAGATTGTTCCACCATTATTTTCCAGACCCAGATCTGTAAAAAAAGAGGCTGCATTGATCTCATCAGGCACTATAAACTGCTGGCATCAAAGAATCCCTTTGAAGCCAATATCTTGCTCTGATACCAGTTGTTATAAAATTATATATTACGGAGCAATGGAACACATAAAATATTGTAGAAATATAAACACAGAAAGCACATAAAACAAGAGAGACACAGATATACGTGGTTCACCCAGTTTGGGCTACGTCCACCCTGAACAGCCAATCCTTCCTTTCTATTATCCAGCAAAATGAAGAGACACAACCTACAGTAGATCCATTGTAATATTCTCTGTTTTCTCTCACAGTCTCACCTCTCTGCTTCTCGCTCAGAGAATACACATATATTACACAAACTTAATACAATTCTCTCATACAAAGAGAGGGGTTGCCTTTCAGGGCAAAAAACCCTAAACTAAACATAAGTTCTACCATCAAATGATCTGCCTATTGAACGACCCAGATTGACTAGAAATTACTATACTTTTACAAGGAAATTTTACGTCTATTTATAGCTTTGGGGGGAGCCCCCGCCGAGGGACCGCTGGCCCCTGGACCCCCCAGCCGAGGGGGATGCCCCCCCCGGACCCCCGCGGGGGGACAAGTCCCCCCCACACCCCCCCGCATGGAGGGGTGTACAAACTTCCTGGGGTATACATCCGGTTGAAACAAAGACCTCCGAACAATCATGCTCCACACACAACATGTAATTTAAACATGAATCTAAAAAAGTGCCATAGAATGATGAAGTAATTTCAACAAACCATACTAAAATTAAAGTAAAAGACAATAGTCACTTGTAGTTGCAACAACTTCACTCTCCATTCATTTCCCCACTCTCGCATATATCTGTCATTGATTTTAATTTAGGTGGATGATGGAATCATGCATGCCTCTATGCACTGGATAACACATTGTTCAGTGATGAAACAAAATTAATGATTATGCTGGAGAGACATTTCAGAATCAACAATTGATTATGTAGTTTGATTAGGAAATGCCAATGGCATTCCAAGTCATTCTTATCATACTTCTGTTACCAATTTTACATTTGGAAACATTTTGAGGATTTCTTTAGTTGAAGGATTGATTTGTTGCCCACGTGTTGGTATTTTTAATCTCTGTTACAACAATCCCTTGAATTTAGAACTGCGTTGTTGCACATGGCAGAAATTCTTTGGAAATCCTGGTTCAAAATGTTACTTCTCCTTATCGACCCTGGGTTCATCCCTGTTACAGTATAACAGAGATTTTATTAAAAACATATGCAAACTGAATTGAAACTTACCATAATAAAATCCTTGTAAAACCAATGAAAATAGACTTTCAATTATTATAACAATGACCCCACTAGATATGACAAGTGGCGAGAATCATATGGTATCGGAGAAATAAATATCGACAGTTTTAACAATGGGCACAAATGAAAAATGTCGATGGAGTGGATTTGATGTCGTAATGAATTCTTTTTAAATAGTGTATTAGATCCAAAATCAAATTGACAATCAGTGATTTAAAACAGTTGTGACATGACATACCATGCAAACTTGCGATGTGACAGACGTGAAATCACAATCAACTCAATTTAATATCAATATCATATCCATTTATCAATGATTTCAAATGGTCCCTCACTACAAAAGCTCCCATTAAACAAACACGATATTGTGATTAGATTAGAGTTAATACCATATCAAGTCTGGATATCGGAGGTGATTGTAAATCATAAATCAGTAGAATGATATGGTTGCATATCACAACATCGACGAGATTAGGATATTAGAGATAAGAGCCAATCAGAGGTTCTACATGGTAGCCCATAAAAATAGTTCCAATAAGAAGATGTGATTTTGTATTAAATCAAATCTATGATTATATCTGGTCCGAATATTGAAAACTGGAGCTTATCAGAGATCGACGGTTAAGGGATGTCAGAATTGTTTTAAAAGAGTTTTGAAAAGAAACCTTTGATATGGCTAGCCTTTGTAATAGAGAAGGGGAAAAAATATAAAAGGAGTAGGGATATCAAAAATATTTTGAGTTTTGAATAAGCATTGCGCTGGGTCCTTCCTTTAGGAATATCTCCATTTGTTTACTTGGAAAGAAACTACAACCACTTGATATAATTCGAGACTTTGGATATCGAGGATTCCAAGGAATTTCTCTAATATCAAAACTCCAATATATGCATTTAAAAAATACATCCACCGATAAATGGGGTAAGGACTTATGATATCGTGGATTTTGAAAGGAATCTTATGATATTAATAAGTCCCAAGTTTTCATTACATCATAGCCACTTTATGGAAAGAACACATCCACTTTATAATAAAATCCAAATCCATTATTTAGAAAATATAGCCACTGATAATAATAATTAAGATTTGGGTCTTAGGGGCTATGATTTATTCATTAATTTAAGATGTTTAGAAAAACTTACTTAAACAAATTTTAAGTAAAAGACATATTAGAATTGAAATGAAGTAAACAAACTCAAAGCCTACATGAAAATGCAAAAAAGGGTCCCCATAATTTTATTATATGGCTAATGTAAAAATTAAATGTGGGGTTGTTGAGTATTGCAACATTTAGCAACATAATGGGAGAAATAATTATATCTGTTAAAATAAATGAAGCTTTAAACCACTAAACAAGAAGACTTATAAAAGTAGAAATTTTGAAGTTTAATTGATGACAATTTCTCTTAATAAAGGAACTCTTTCTCTTGTGAATTATCTGATAACTTGTATATTGATGAAAATCCTTATTACTCCAGTTGGTCATTTAATGAGTTATAAAGTTAAAGTTAAGAACTAAATAAGTTTCTCTTTTTAAGATAGACCTATTTGTCACTTGTAGAGCCACTGCTGCCAACAGAAGTCCATAACCTCAACAAGATTACCATTTAACCAAAGACATACCAGTATCACATCCACTTTAAAGTTTTCTTGAAAGCCACTGTCTTGGTTTGGTAACTAGATTGTTACAATGCCATTCATAGGTTATAATGATATTGAACAAGTTGGCTCGTGATGAGACCTCTTGCCTTATGGTTAAATAACCATAAGCCATTATCTTGGTTTGGTGTCCAGTGTTGATTATGTTAGTATCATTAGTTTGCCATGATAAGGGTAAGTTGGCTCATGATGGGACCTCTTTGTTATAGACATATTTGAGCACTGCAACCCCAATCACATATGTCCATAAACCAAGGGCTTCTAAGTCCCTAAAAGTGTTTTTTCATACCCTAAAGGAGCAAGGTCAGTTGATTACATCATCTCCCAGAAGTTCTCCCTGAAAAACTACTTAGAACTGGTCAAAACTGGACCATACAGACTGCTCAGTGCTAAGGGTGTGATGCATCTCACCTGCCACATGAAAAAAGTGTGATGCATGCTGAAAAGCCCTTCTGTAGGGTGCGATGAACGAGAGCAGACAAATGGCAGAGGTAGTTGGCTAGGTGGAAACCCAGAGAATCTTCTAGAAACTGTCCATTTGACACTTGCCTCTCTGTATTCGCCCAAGGATGAGTAAGAGATCATGAATCTCCAAGTGGAACCAAGAAATATTAGAGAGAGGACACTAATCAAAATCCCAGAAGCTGATTCACCCACCTACAAACATCTATATATGGATCCCTCATCCTAGAGATCCAAAGGCTAGAATCTGGTATTCTGTAAGGAAGTGTTGTTGGTTTCTCTGTGCAACATTGTTGGGTGATATAAGCTTTTCATGAGGTGAAGAGGGCTTTCATGCTGGGAGGATGGTGCTGGGTCAGACCAATGGGTTGTAATCCTCTCTTCTACTACTTCTATCAATAAAGCTATTTGAGTTTTCCTCCATATGTTTGTGTATCTTTGAATCTTGTCTTGATATATGCATTTGCATGGTTAATATATATATGATCCTATATTGTTTATGGCTATAGATCTCTATGCGTTGATGGTGTCATGCTGCTTTGACTCCACAGGTGTTCCTTGAAGCGGGACAAGTGAGGAAAGAGTGTTGAATTTTTGTCAAAGGGGAAAGGAAACAAGCAAGGAGCCAAGCGAAAGACTTAGGTTGGTACTCTCTGCTTCTTTCTCATCTATCTCTCATAAAGGAAAACACAAGTAACTTTAGTTTGTTTGTTTCTAAGATAGCTACCCGTCATAGTGGGACTAGCAACTCTGAATGGACAATAGTTTTCCCGATAACAAAATGGCGACTCCACTGGGGATCAAATAGCTTGTTTTCTTGTTTATATTTGTTTGCTTTATAAACTACAGACGAAGCCTAAAGTTAAGCCAGCTAGCCTTTGAACTGCATTTTCTATGCAAGTGCAAAGTAGATCAATGTTGCTTCAGTCCATCTCCGGGTTTTGTTTATAAACTGAACAACCAACTTGCAAACATCCTAAGTGCCCTGGTGGTAGCTCAAGTAACCTCATTAGATCAGCCCCTATGCTTTTGTATTTACTGACTATCATTAGCTCAGCCTAAATCCCTGAACTCAGCTACAAATTATGACCAAAAACCAAGTTAAAGTCTCATCCCTAGACCATCACACTGTCTCCTTTTGACAGTCTAGATGCATTGCACCTCCTATGTGCAGTAGGTGAGATGCATCCCTGTTTCCTTGTGTTATAGGTGTGATGATCAGATAAGACTGTTTCTGCCTCCATATTTTGGTTTTTTCTTAATTGTCTTCAGCTTTATTCAGGAGTTTTGTTGTTTGTGATCAGTACACCATTGTTGAAACTCCCTTCCTTTGCATTATTCAGCCTCCATTGTACAAAGAATTGTCAATGTTTTTATGTATTTTTCACCATTTACAGTTCTCCTTTACAAAAAGTAGCTTAATCGAACCATCGTCTTTTGATTTGGAAGTGTCGCAAGTGTCATTTTCAGTCAAAGAAAAGAATCCTACTCTTTTTTATAGTCGATTACACTATTACTCATGTATTTGATTTGAATTAATAGTATTTCAAGTGTCGAAAGTAGTTTTCAAATTGAAGTTGAAAGTGTCATTCTTATCCTTCCTTTCATTTTTTAAATTCCAAATCACAAAGTGTCATCTTAGCCTTCCTTTCGTTTTTTGAATTCGAAATTGCAAAGTAGTCTTCCTTTAATTTTTTGAATTCAAAATCTCAAAGTATCGTCTTAGTCCTCCTTTCATTTTTTGAATTTGAAATCGCAAAGTGTCGTCTTCATCTTCCTTTCATCTTTTGAAGAGAAAACTGTTAGTACTGTCACTTTGAGAGAAAATATAGTTCAGATTTGTACTTGGCATTCTTTTTGTCATTCACACATTAAGAAAGCGGAAAACAAATACACGCATGTGCATTTGCATTTAGACTGCTCATTGATTTTGATTTAGGACAGTGCATCTAGTGTGTTCTCTCTACTCTATGTTGAAAGAATTTCACTTCTCTTTCCTTAGTAGCTAGGATTTTCATTGCAAAAAGAAGAGTAAACGACTGTTTATCATCTTAGATTGCATATTTAGGAATTGTATATCTACATCACATGGTGAACCTTAAAGGCAAACTTCTTAAGAAATATCCACTGTAAAATAAATTCAATGAACATAAAAATGCTTTGGAACCTAACGCACAACATTTAGAAGTCTAGGCTAGAGACGTATTCTGGCATCGTAAAGCCTGGTAACTATCGCTTTCATTGCAAATTGGGTGATTCCTCCTCTTTGAGACGACAAGTGCGAATACAGACTTGTGCTCCCATGTACCGTCGAGTATATATTGGGAGACCACAATAGGCTATACCCTTTATCCTTAGGAAGCCGTGTCAGCCGCCCTATTGATTGCAATGCACTCAACACAACATTCTGGAAGATTGACTACTGTACCGTAAAAAGTATTCTGTAGTTTTGCGGTTGGTTTGGTAATCCCTCTATCTAGATTTCTAGAGTAGTCTCTTTCATTCCTTTTTAGACTCCTTAAAAGGAAAGGTCCATCTGAGCACTTGTTTCTTTAGGCTCATTAAAAAATCGAAGGCAACTAGAGTAATCTTTAGCTTTTTCTTGACTCTTAAAAATTGAAAAAGCAAGTTGTGTCAAAGAGTCATAAAATTTATTTTAATCGGAATAACGTCATTGTTCCCTTGTTGATCTTAGTTTGAGAAAATGGAGTCCACCAACCAAGGATTTCCCCTTGGGGGAAATCCCAGTCCTTTCTCCTCTTGGGGAGATGTTTGTGCACCTCATATGGCCACATTGTCCCTTCCAAGACTAAAAATTGGCTTGCCAGTATGGCTCTTCTCGACCTCTGTCATTCAAAGCACCATGATTCCTGAGCAATCAAATCGGCAACCGGATGATACTACGCATATCTATAATGCTACGCAGAACTCAATCACTGGGGATGACTCAGGCATGAATACGCAGAAGCAGAACTCAATCAACAACGATGACTCAGGCATGAATACGCAGAACCAGGATATGCAGGTTGAAAAGGATTTTGCGTAGTTAATTAACTGGGATAACTCAAATGCGTATACTTTGATAACCATGGAGAACCTTAATCAATATACTTAGGGCACCATCGGTAATAACTCAGTGTTGAATGAGTATATGATTGACAATTCGGGCTGTGAAAAAATCAACAACTACGGTAATACTGGCCACAACAACACTAATTTAAACAGAATTAACAAAGGTTTAGAGAAAGTTGGAAGATCTTCAGTTAACAATGCCGAAACAAAATTAAAAAGGAAAGTGGTAAATTTTTCCTCTCAGGAATTAGATCCTACAATCATGAACATCCTCAGCAAAGGTCTGGGATTTGCAATTGCTCCGAAAAAAACCTTCCCATTGAAAAAATGATATGTAGCATAGAGGATGGATCAACAACCTCCCCCTGGAAGATAAAGAAGAATTAAGACAGGAGTTCTCCCTCATTATGAGGAAGGCCAAAGCTCCCAAAAGTAATCTAAGCAAAGAAGAACAGAGAGCCTTCAAAACCCTACGTAACAATGACAAAATTGTGGTTCTTAAGGCAGATAAGGGAGAAGCAGCAGTGATCTTGGACAAAGATGACTATGTTTGCAAAATGAATGAACACCTCAGGTGTGGGAGCTATAAGAAACTAAGCAGCAATCCCATCCCCAAGATTATGAAAGAAGTGAAAAAGATGATTTTGGAGTCCAACCTTGAGGATAAATTAAAAAAGAAATTGATCCCCTCTTGTGAAACCATCCCTAGGATTTATGGGTTACCCAAAATTAATAAAGAAGGAGTTCCTCTTAGACCTATTGTTAATACCATTGGATCCCCTACCTATGAGCTCGCTAAGTATGTTGCAAAAATCCTTAAGCCCCTTGTCGGAAATACTGATTCTTTCATCAAAGACTCCCATGACTTTGTGAATCTTATTAAGAATGAGAAGATGGAAAGTGATGACATCCTTGTTAGCTTTGACGTAGTGTCCTTATTCACCAAGATTCCTCTTGATGAAGCCATTCAAGTTATAAAATATGTTACTGATCCAGGAACTGCAAGATTGGTTGAAATCTGCCTGCGATCAACTGTTTTCACCTTCCAAGGAGTATATTATGAGCAGACATCTGGTGTGGCAATTGGATCCCCCCTTTCACCAATAGTGGCCAACTTATACATGGAATAATTTGAAAAGAAGGCCCTGGAATCTTACCCCTTAAAGGCAGCATGGTGGAAGCGATTCGTCGATGATACAAATATAAAATGGACACATGGTAAAACAGACCTTGATAAGTTTTTTATTCACCTAATTCCATCTCTTTGGAAATTAAATTTACTATGGAGCTTGAAGAAAACATGAGCATCCCTTTTTTAGACATTCTCATCATTAGGAAAAATGATGGCTCCCTTGGGCATAAGGTTTTTAGAAAGTCAACCCATATAGAAAACTACCTCCACGCTGAGTCCCACCATCACCCAGCCCAAAAATTTGGTGTTCTAAACACTCTTGCTATCAGGGCCCTTCGAATTTGTGACACTGATCATATTAATGAAGAAAAGAAGCATTTAGTGTCAACCTTTAAGGGTCTAGGCTACAAAGAATATGAGATTAAAAGAGCAATAAAGAAGGCCGAGAAAAGGATATTATCTCATGAACCCAAAGCCCGTGATCAACCTCAGTGTGGTAGGGTTTTTCTACCTTATATTCATGGAGTTACAGATAGGATTGCTAAAATCCTAAGGAAGAATGACAGATTCACGCAGTTCTCCGCCCCTGGAACTATTAGGCAAGGTATGAGATCCGTCAAGGATAGCATTGATAATCATTAGCTTAAAGGAGTCTATAAAATAGATTGCTCATGTGGAAAAAGCTACATTGGTGAAACAGGTCACTCCTTGTAGACTAGACTAAAGGAACATGGAGCTGATATTAAGAATGAAACGTCTCGTACTTCGGCCCTAGCAGAACACTCCTCAAAAACTAAGCAACACATTTGTTTGGAGAGCGCTTCAATTATCGCTAGGGAGGAGCAACATCATAAGCGAAAGATCAGAGAAGCTCTTGAAATTATCAAACACCCTCATAATCTCAACAGAGACAATGGGATGGAGATTAGTGGAAGCTCGCTTCCCCTAATCAGAGAAATTAAGGTCACCAACCCCTCTTAGTTTTAGCCCTCCCTTTGAAATGTTAAATAAATTAATAACCTAACTTTAATAAATTAAAATAATTATAATGAGTTCCTAATTAATTAATCATTCACAATAGTAATTATAATATATA
>APFE030686341.1:0-11922 GCA_000404065.3 Pinus taeda | reverse complement strand
AAAAAAAAAAAAAACCTTACGGCTTAAAGTTAGCTTTACCCGGAAACTAAATATTTTCCTGAATGTTTCTGATTTTCCGAGATCACACTAAGGCGCAGCGCAAAAGAGCATACGCATGAGAAAAATCCTTCCTCTCTGTTTCTGATTTGCCCAAATCACATAGAGTCGTAGGGAAAAGAGCATATGCAGAAATGAAAGGTATAGATCCGGTAATAAAAAAGAAGCTAAATAAACCGAAATAATAAATAAAGAGAAGATAACTAGAAACTGCAAATAAACACTGTATACCTCCAAATCTTAAAAATGACGTAGCTAGGGCTACCAGAAACCTTTTCGCGTAAAACGAAAGGGGTTCCTCACTGGAACAGATGCTCCTAACACAACAGAGCAGTCCTCTCGACCCGAAAGTAGTCAAAAACAATAGATCTAGGAAACAGCAGTCGGATGCAGTTCTACCGGCTTCAGATTTGGATCACCAACGGACGCGGCCCTCAAATAGCATAAATAACACTTCATTTCATGAAATATCAAATACTAAAATATGCTTATAAACAAAATGGAAATAAGACTAGCTCGAGTGATGGTAGCTTATCTCTCAGAAGAGATGTGGAAACTACTGTTGGCATTATGATGCATGTGTTTTCCTTGATGGAAACTCACTTGTAAAAGAAAAAGTATATATTAACTAGATGAATCCATAGGTCAGTTCAGTGGTGACAAAATGATGGAAAAAGATATGAGAATGATGGGTCAAAAGTTTACAGATCAGAATGATGGGTCAAAGATTTACAAATTAGAATTAGAAGTTTGATATATGTCAATATTTGGAAATCTATATGCGGGTTCATCAAGTCCAAGTCACATATACATGCGAGATTGGTGAAGCAAAGTAGCGTATGGTTTTTGCACCATGGTATTCTAAATACCAGAGATCCTTACCATGGTATTGGCCCATAGTAATGAGCGCGACAACGGATATTGATCACGTCAAAGATTATCACCGGCACTATTCTAATTTTGACCGTGGTATTGGATAAGGGCTAAACTATATAAAGAGGTGAAGATCAAGGTGTTGTGTGCAAGGAAAATGGTTTTTGATGAATACTTAGATCTGAAGTATATTTGCATTGTAAGGGACATAATTGTCACATAGATCTTATATAATTATGCACCGATGAATACAATGATGGATCAGGATCAAGAGACCTGAAATGACTTTTCATTATATGATCTGCTCATGGATTGACTAGATCTAAGTATTGACACATGTTTTTATCTCTGAATATTATGATCTAGGTCTTTCTAAAGTTCTAAAGAGTTGCACAATTTTAGGTCAAAATTTGTAGATCTATACGCTGGTTGGTCTCGGGAAAAGCACGTATACACGCGGGTTCACTTCTTCAAATTCACGTATATAAATTAAGGGTTTATGTTCATAAATGATTAATCAACCTGATCAATGTTGTTGTTTCTCTGATCCCTGTCAATGATGTCCTCATGTTGATCTGGGTTGAGTGATAATGCCTGAAGTAGAATTGATTGAATGACAAAGTTGAATTTTTTTACATGTTGATTGGTTGAAAAGATTATTGATGTTGCTGACTGCATGAGGATTTTGTAAGCTAACAGAATGTTTCAGAATATCTCTGTTCAACTCTATGTTTAATTCAGAATTATAAATTTTCAGTTTTCAATATATTAAGATCTATACACAGGTTTCTCTACAAAAAAGAGTGTATACACGCGGGTTGCCTTAAGTGAAGTGGCATACACATTTTGGCATTTGAATGATCAGGGTTGCAGTTGATTATGTGTGTTGAAGCAATATTCTGAGTTCAGTTCTGTGTATAGGTTACAGTGATCAGACTATTCTAGTTGATTAGTCCAGTTTTGATTAAGTGTCAGTTGATTGGGTTTCAATGATTGGTTGATTCAGTTGTGTCAAATATTGAAGATTGTATCATAGTGATGACTTACAACTTTTTTGAGCTTAAGTGTTGATATTGGATCCAATGTGAAAATTTATGAAACGTGGTCCATGGATGTTACTTAGGGTTGCAGCCTTCAATGAGATAGTTGAAGCTTCATGCCAATACTAGCTGGTAATCAGATAAGAGGGTTGGAGCTTCATGCCAATAATAGTTGGTAATCAAATAAGAGGGTTGGATCTCCTTTCCAGTAGCAGCTAGAGAACGAGTGAAGGTTGTAGCCTTTAGCAGGTGGGTGCATGCGTAGTGGTATGAGTCTGCACCAATACAAGAAGGTAAGAAGTTTTTTATATTAATAAGTTTTAAAGACTGAGACGACATCATCGGTGGTTTTCTCTTAGATTGGGTTTCCACCTTAAATCCTGGTGTTCATGTTTGTAACTTATGTTTGGCACTTTATTTTGTTCTTACTACACTTATTTACTGCTTATCAAATGCCTGATAAATCTCTTACATTCCGGTTCAAGTTTAACATATAAAGAATTCGTTGTTTTATAAGTTTACTGAGCATATGCTAGTTTCTTTTACAACAATCACGTCTATACACTAGTTGGGTTCAATCAAGTCGTGTATACATTTCAAAAAAGAAAATTATTATTGTGAGTTTTTAAAATACCGATTCACCCTTCCCCCCCCCAATATTTTTCCCAACAATTGGTATCAAAGAAGGTCCTTTAAAAGAATCTTGATCACTTGAAAGAAGATCTCTCAAGATGAGCAATCAATATGGAACGACATCTATCAGGCCACCACTCTTCAATGAAAATAATATTATACATTAGAAGACAAGAACCAAATCCTATCTTCAGCTTCTTGGAGTAGATGTTTGGGCAATTGTGGAAGGTGTTTACCAATATCCAACTACAGTTCCCACAGATGTAGCAAAAAAGAAGATGTATGAAACCAATGCCAAAGTTGTCAATGAATTATTGGGAAGTCTAAAAAAAATAGAATTTGTCAAAGTTATGCAGCTAAACACAACAAAATAAATATGGGACAGAATCATTCAAAGCTATGAAGGCGATACCAAGGTAAAAAGTGCTAAACTCCAAACTCTCAAAATTCAATATGAAACTCTCAGAATGCATAATGATGAAAGTATTGCTAGTTTCTTTCTACATATAGATGAGATTGGAAATTACATGAAAAATCTGGGTGAAGAATAAAGGACACTACTTTAGTAGAGAAAATATTAAGATCTCTAACTCCTAAATTTGAGTCAAAAGTGTCTACCATTGAAGAGAAGTAGGATTTGTAGACTCTTACTATTGTTCAACTTCATGGGATCCTGACAACTTTTGAACTGAGGAAAGGATGTGCCTCAAAAGTCAGAGAAGCCACATTTAAAACATCTACAAAAGGAAAAGAAAAGGAAGAATGCAAGGAATTAGGATACATATCAGAAGAATATGAGGTGAAATTTATAAAGAAACTTCAACTAGGCACTGAAAGGTTCAGAGGTAAGCTTCCCTTCAAATGTTTTGATTGTAGTAGAGTTGGTCATTATAATACTAAATGTCCTCATAAAGACAACCATGACAAAGGGAAGGACACTGCAAAAGGTAATGGGATACGATTTGAAAGTAGAAGAAGTTATTTACTCATGAAGATAGTGATGACTTGTCAAATAGTGAAGAAGGTGAATCTTATCAAGATCTTAAATTACTCATGGATTTTCATAAAAATACTGATGAGTCTAATGATAAATTTGTGGATGTTGTAGAGTAAAAATATTTCTTTGAAGAAATTACTCAACCCAAAATTTGCTTGGAAGAAAACAAAGTATCCATAGATACTTTGAAGCATCAACTCATAGAAAAGGAAAAGCATAATGAGAAGTTAAAATGTGAGTTAGTAAGTCTAAGAAAGGAACTTGAGAAAATAAAAATTATGAATCTTAGATTTGCTAAAGTGTCTAAAATCTTAGATGACATTATCAAGTTACAACACTCTCCTCTTATGAAAACAGATCTTGGATACACTGGAGAAACATCTCAAGTAGAAAAGTCTTCAACCACCACTGGAATCTATCTAAGTGTAGCAAAAACCAGCCAACAAAGCTTTAGTAATACATAAAAAATCATTTAGCAAAGCTTCAGTCCTTAGCAAAAGAATAAAGGCATTCCATATGTAAATCATTTTCACTCCAATCCAAGGATGAACAAAAACAGAAGCACCAGTCAAAAGGTAAACAACACCAGAAGATTCTATGATCAATTTTTTTTTCTTTAATGGACAATGTTTCTCATGTCATAATTTTGTTCATAAGGCTGCTCAATGTGTTGCATACAAAACTATCATGACTAGAGAAGCAAGAAAACAAAGGAATGATACAAGAGTCAAGAATAACACTTATAATAACTTCTCACCTCTTATAGATGAAATTGAATGCTCATATTGCAATAAATTTGGACATGAAGAATCTAAATGCAGGAGAAAATTACAGCCAACATCTCAAAAGGAGAAAATATCAACTAATTCTAAGGTATGGAAGAGGAAGGAGTTAAATTCTGAAAGTTGTGTTTTGGCATAGCATTGTTTGCAGAAGGATAAGAAAATCAATGGTGCATTGACAACGGATGCTCAAAACACATGACAGGTGATAAAGATAAACTTATTTCATACAATGCTTTAGAGAATGAAAATAACGTCACTTTTGGAAATGACTCACCTACTGTCGTTAAGGCTAAAGGTTCTGTTTTTCTAAAAGAATAAGTGAAAAATGGTAATGTTATGTATGTAGATGGATTAAAGCATAACTTCTTGAGTGTTAGCCAAATGTGTGACCAAGGAAATGAAGTGGTATTATGATCACAAGAGTTTGTGGTTCGTAATCTTGACACACGAAAGACCATAATAAAAGGAACAAGAACCCCGAGTAATCTGTATATATTGAAAAGTGGCCAAGAAAATGTTACCTAGGCAAGGCAGAAGAAAACGTGTTATGGCATAGAAGGTTGGGACATCTAAGCTTCTCTCAAATAAGCAAATCAAGCAGGCTCAAAGTTGTTCGTGATATACCCTACATCACCATACCAAAAAGTACCATATGTAAGTCATGTCAATTCAATAAGAAAACCAGAGTTCAATTTAATGCCAAAGAAGGATCAACAAGTAAGCCTCTTGAACTTATACATATTGATTTGTGTGGACCAGTAAGGAAAAAGTCACCTCGTGGAGAATGTGTTCATTGATGACTTTTCTAGAATGTATTGGATCGGTTTATTGAAACAAAAAGTTGAAGAATTTGATAAATTTAAATTCTTTAAGGCATTAGTTTAAAATTAATTAGATCTAAAAATAAAACTTCTCATATTTGGCCGAGGAGGAGAATACATATCAGATGAATTCTTTGATTTCTATGAACAACACGGCATAAAAAGACAATTTTATCTAGCTAAAAATTCTCAACAAAATGGTGTGGTGGAAAGAATGAATAGAACTATTCAACAAATGGCTCATGTTATGCTTGATTAGTTTGGAACTCCCGACACCTTCTAGGGTGAAGCTACACATACTGCAATAAATAATCTCAATAAGGCTCATGTTCGTGTGAATAGTGATAAAACTCCGTATGAACTTTGGTATGGTAAGCCTCCCATTGTAAAGCATTTTAGAGTTTTTAGAAACAAATTTTTCATAAAAAATAATGATGAAAAACTTGGTAAGTTTGACGCCAGAGTAGATGTAGGAATACTTCTTGGTTACTCATCTAGAAGCAAAGGATACAAATGTTACAATAAGAGACTTCAGAAAATTGTTGAGTGCATTAATGTTGTGATTGATGAAGCATGAATGGGGCCCAAAAAGATAACGTCTGCAAAAGAGGATGATGATGATGAATTATTTCCCACATCAAATCAAAATGATATAGAAGAAGAAACTAATAAAGCAACAGAAGAAGATACATCAGATAAAGAAAATGCTCCATCCAGGTATGTTCAAAAGAATCATCCAGAAACTCAAATTTTAGGAGATAAGGAATATGGGGTACAAACAAGAAGAACCCTTGTATGATCTTCTAGTTAGCTAGCCTTATTATCCACCATTGAACCAAAAAATGTAAATCAAGCTAGTAAAGATGAATGTTGGGTTAAGGCCATGAATGAAGAAATTGATCAAATTGAAAAGAATAATACTTGGGAATTTGTTCCAAGGCCTCATGATAAAAATGTTATTGGGACAAAATTTATATTCAAAAATAAGTTGAATGAAAATGGAGAGGTCATTAGAAACAAATCTAGACGTGTTTGTAAAGTTTATGCTCAATAAGAAGGTATAGACTTTGAAGAAGCATTTTCACCAGTAGCCAAACTTGAAACCATAAGAATGTTTCTTGCATTTTCAAGTTTTTGAAATCTCAAAGTTTATCAAATGGATGTAAAATATGCTTTCCTTAATGGAAATCTAGAAGAAGAAGTATATATTGAACAGCCAAAAGGATTTGTTTTGGGGAATGATGAAAACCTTGTATGCAAACTCAAAAAGGATTTATATGGGCTAAAACAAGCTCCGTGGGCATGGTATTATCATCTTGACAAATATCTTCAATGACAAGGATTCATTAAAGGATCCATAGACATCAAATTTTACACAAAATTGAGGGTGATAAACTGCTAATTATTGTTGTTTATGGTGATGATATCATCTTTGGTAGTAATGAAAAATCTATGAGTAAAAAAATTGCTTCTATTACGCAACAATAATTTAAAATGTCTTTAATTGGAGAACTAACCTATTTTCTTGGTCTACAAATGCAACAAGAAAAAGATGGCATATTTATCTCACAAAAAAAACATCTCAAGCAAATTCTGAAGAAGCATGGGATGGAAGATTGCAAACCTTTATGTACTCCCATGATGACAGGATGTATCCTTAGTTCTAATGATGATACTCCCATAGTAAACCAACCAGAGTACTGGTCTATGATTGGAAGTCTACTTTATCTAACAAGTACCTGACCAAATTTCATGCGTTCAGTTGGGATTTTTGGACGTTTTGAAGCCAATCCAAAGGAATCACAACTTCATGCAGTAAAGAGAATATTCAAATATCTCCAAGGAAACCAAGACTTTGGTCTATGGTATCCTAAAGATGCAGATCTTACCCTTTATGCATACACAAATGTGGATTGCGATGGAAATGGTGATAACCGCAAAAGCACTAGTGGAGGTGCATTTTACATGGGGCCTCGATTGGTATCTTGGTTCAACAAGAAACAAAGTTCCATTGCCTTATCTACAACGTAAGCAAAATATGTGGTTGTTGTATTTTGTTTCACATAACTTCTTTGGATGATGCAAACATTACATGATATAAAAATCAAATTTTCTCCACCCATCTCCATCCTATGTGATAATGCAAGTGCTATTAGTATTTTGAAAAATCCTATTATGCACTCCAAAACCAAGCATATACCTATTAAGTATCACTTTCTACAAGAACAAGTGCTTGAGAAAAAGGTTAAATTGGAGTATGTTCCTTCCAAAGAACAATTTGTTGATATATTTACTAAAACCCTTCCCAAAGAAGCATTTGAATATCTCAGAAAGAAGCTGGTAGTTATCTCTGCCTCATTTTGCTATTTATCCAGTCTGCTTAGTCTATTGGTGAAAAATCATAAGGCTATTGTATATATGCGGGTTTCATGAAGTATAGTGGTGTATATACATGAGTTTCTTTGCAAACAGACGTGTATGTTTTTCTCTAATAGAAAAATAGTGGGACAGACTCAAGAGTAGCCTCTGGCATGCTTCTGACAACTATGATTTGATTTTTCTTGGTCTGGTGTTGATGGCTACAATATGCTAATATGATATTGAGTTATGTTTTTCTCATTGATATTTTGATGAAGATGCTTTTATGAACAAGTTGTTGAAAATGAATAGGTAGCAAAGGTTCAGGGCAAGCATTAGCCTTGCAAAATATAATGCATTGTTGGAATTGTGGTTGCTGAATTATGTTACTTTTAAGATCTTTTGGTCTTAGTTATTAATGTCATATCTTTCATTTTATGTAAAGGTCATGAGGAGGCCTATGATGTAATAATTTTCATATTTATTCATATATGGACTTTTGAGGTCATGTCAAATGTGTAATCCCACTTGGTTGGGTGGTTGAGTCAAATATGTATCCCCACTTGGTTTGGTGATTGATGTATGTATGAGTCCTTGGTGATAGAAAGGTCATACTCAATTGAGTTATAGAGTCATATTTCTAAGGATTCAACATGTGCTAAATGGGAGCATGGATAGTATAGTGAAAATTAGATCCAAAGGGGGAGCTGGAGAATATCTTGGGGTTTGAATAATGGTTATTTGATGTATCTAACAGGTTTCTACAAGTTGAGGTGATCAACACCAACATGGTTGCAATCAATTCCAAAGAGGGATTTTGTTGACATTATGATGCATGTGTTGTCCTTGATGGAAGCTCACTTGTAACAGAACAAGTATATGGTAACTAGATGAATCCATAGGTCAATCAGAGGTGACATAATGATGAAACAAAATACCAAAATGATGGGTCAAAGGTTTACATATCAGAATGATTGGTCAAAGGTTTATAGATCATAATGATGGGTCAAAGGTTTACAGATCAGAATCAAAAGTTTGATACAGGTCAATATTTGAAAATCTATACACGGGTTCGTCAAGGCCAAGTCACGTATACATGAAAGTTTGGTGAAGCGAAGTAGCGTATGGTTTTTGCACCATGGTATTCTAAATACCAGGGGTCCTTACCATGGCATTGTCCCATAGTAATGAGCACGACAATAGATATTAATCACGTCAAAGATTACCACCAACACTAGTGTAGTTTTGACCCGTGGTATTGGATAAGGAATAAACTATATAAAGAGGTGAAGATTAAAGTGCTATGTGTGAAAGGAAAAGGGTTTTTGATGAATACTTCAATTTAAAGTATATTTTCATTGTAAGGGACATAATTGTCACATAGATCATATAATTGTCATATAATTATGCATCAATGAATACAATGATGGATCAGGATCATGAGACCTGAAATGACTTTTCATTGTATGATCTTCTCGTGGATTGACTAGATCTAAGTACTAAAGAATGTTTTTATCTCTGAATATTATGATTTGGGTCTTTCTAAAGTTCCAAAGAGCTGCACAATTTTAGGTAAAAATTTGCAAATCCATATGGTGGTTGGTCTCGAGAGAAGCACTTATACATGCGGGTTCACTTCTTTAAAGTCATGTATATAAAGTAAGGGTTTTTGTTCATAAATGACTGATCAACCTTATTAGTGTTGTTGTTTCTCTATTTTATGTCAATGATCCTCATGTTGATCTGGTTTGAGTGATAATGCCTGAAGTAGAACTGATTGAATGATTAAGTTGAATTTGTTTACATGTTGATTGGTTGAAAAGATTATTGATGTTGTTGACTGTATGAGGATTCTGTAAGCTAAAAGAATATCTCTGATCAACTCTGTGTCTGACTTACAATTACAAGTTTTTAGTTTTCAATGTATTAAGATTTATACGTGGGTTTGTCTACAGAAAAGAGCGTATACATGTGGGTTTCCTTAAGTGAAGTAGCGTATACATTTTGGCATTTGAATGATCATGGTTTCAGTTGATTCTGTGTTGAAGTAGTATTCTGATTTTAGTTATGTGTACTGGTTGCAATGATCTAACTATTCCAGTGGATTGGTCGAGTTTTTATTAAGTTTTAGTTGATTGGGTTTCAGTGATTGGCTGATTCAGTCGTGTCAGAGGTTGATGATTGTGTTACAGTGATGAGTTACAACTTTTTTGAGATTAAGTGTTGATATTGGATGCAATGTGAAGATTTATGAAATGTGGAACATGGATGTTACTGAGGGTTGGAGCCTTCAATGATAAAATCAAAGCTTCCTGCCGGTAGTAACTAGTGATCATGTTAGAGGGTTGGAGCTCCCTTCTAGTAGGAGCTGGAGAACGAGTGAAGGTTGTAGCCTTTAGCAGGTGGGTGCCTGCGTACTAGTATGAGTCTACACTAGTACAAGAATGTAAGAAGTTTTTTATATTAATCAATTTTGAAGATTGAGACGGCAGGAGAGGTGGTTTTCTCCCACATTGGGGTTCCACCTTAAATCTTGGTGTTCATGTGTGTTACTTATGTGTGATACTTTATTCTGTTCTCAGTGCACCTATTTACTGCTTATCAAATGCCTAATAAATATCTTACATTCTGGTTCAAGTTTAACAGATAAAGAATTAGTTATTTTACAAGTTTACTAAGCATACACTAGTTTCTTTTACAAAAATCACGTATATATGCCATTTGGGTTCAGTCATATCGCGTATACATTTCAGCAAAGAAAATTATTATTGTGAGTTTTTAAAATATTGACTCACCCCCCCTAGCTCTTAGTATTTTTCCCAACAACTACATGCCTTTGTACTTTGTTACAATGAGGCTTGGAGGCCTATTTATTATTAAGAAACATTGGAAAACCCTAAACATCCAAAAACCTAAACCTAGGATATGAAGCACCAAAACTATGGGCTCCGTTTGGGTAAATTGGTACATCAACTTCCGAGGGTCGTAACTTTGCCATACGATCTTCGTTTGATGCGTGCAATACCTTGTTAGAAAGATCTATCTGAGGTATACAACTTCCAACCGACCAGTAGTAGTGAGAGATTTTTGTTGGCCTTGATTTTCCCAGAAAACATCGTTTAGGGCCTCAAAACGGCTCTGGAAGTTCAGGACATGAAAAATTGCCAAAAATAGTAAAGTGTGCTACAATTTAGGAAACTGAAAGAGACAGTGGTGGGGGTCCAAGTGGAATAGGTGGGTGGCCACCAACATCCACCTAGATAAAAAGGGTAAAAATAAATAAAGATAAGTGTATAGAAAAGGTAAATTATAAAAAAGATTAAGATACAAATAAAAATGTATGTTGACAAGTGGATTTTGTGCATTAAGTGTTTTCTTTCATATTTGGAGAAAGGTGTTTTATTTAGTGGATGAAGGGAAGGATGTGAGACATCTTTTTCCTAGATTTTTTTTAGTAACCAAGGATCAGACATTGGTAGAGGTAGTTGATTGAAGGCTTGGGGGTTCCTTGTTGTCTTGACTGAGGGATTGGTTGGGTAGATATTCATCCCGCGCACATTTTTTATGGCCAACGAAATTAAATATTGGTGCATGATGGTTTAATGTACACAACATTGCAAATAAGTTAATTTATTCAACTTCCAAGCATGATTTCTCACTTCTCATAAAAATTATGCAATTTATAATAGATTTTTCTTTATTTTTATTTCTCAATGATAATGAATTTTTCTTTATTATTGTATGTTTTTTTTGTTTGTTTTTTGTTTCTCCGTGTGGCTTATTGTACTGGAGATCAATACTATCTATATCCATGGAAAACCCATTTTTGTCTAGGTGAGTTGATTATCTTTCATGTATAATTACTCCCATGGAGTGGGCATCTTAATATTGTTGGGATTGGAACCCAGGTGGGGAGGATAAGAGCGACTCCTCCATACCACTCGAACTACACCCACTTGACGTATGTTTAATTATGTTGGAAGTATGAAGCATTACAATTGATGACCTCTCCGAATCTTGAAAAGGTTAAAATATTTTAACATTAGATTATGAAGGGTTTTCATGGGTTTTGTTAATTGTGTGGAGTAAAGAATCTATTAGATTGACTAACTTTGTGTGTTTGATATCAAGAATCATACTACAATTATTTTCATCAGAGATGAGAATGGAGTTTTATGTATTTTAGAAAGTAGATTTTCATAGTTAGAAGAATGATATGGATAACTTCTTCTGGAGGACTATGTGCTTTCTTTGAGGTGTCTGACGTTTCAGGCGAATACTTCACCCATTTTTAGGGACAAAAATCTAATAATTAAGATACGAAGAATGTAAAACCAAGATTAAATAAATAAATATTA
>APFE030686337.1:63532-87635 GCA_000404065.3 Pinus taeda | reverse complement strand
TCGAATTTATGGTAATATTGTTTTACATTTTTCTACTGAATATTATTTGAAAATTGTCAATCAATAGCTCTCGTGGAATAATCTATGCACATGTATCTTCTTCATTTTATTGGATTTAGGGTATCAATTTTAATTTGATTGAATTAACAAGTATCTCTAGTTCTTGAAAACTATATTGTTATTTTATTTCTCTATTTGATCTAACAGTTGGATCTTCGAATTTTAGTTGAGCATTTGGGCATAGTCCTCGGTTGGACCAGCTGACTCTCAAAGCATAATTTTTTAAGAGTCTACTTGATAGAATCCTCAAGATTTATCCAACAATCTATTTTTTGTAGGGTGTTTATGGGATTGTACCTCATTAAAAAATTTAAATATTTTTATAACTTGTGCAAAATTGATAGATATGGCTAGGAAGAGCCTTAGATCTACAGATCTGGAAACGTAGTTGGACTCATACTCCTTAGATCTGATAGATCTATAACTCATTTGTATAGATATGTAACTTGTTTGTATAGATCTATAATTAGTTTTTGTAGATATGAAATTATTAATATTTGGCTCTTGGAGCTTCATTTATATTTTGTACATATTGGGTTTTGGGTATTTTGTTTTCTATTTGTGGAAGTACAGATCTAAAGAATTATCTAGGCCCTGGAAGACAAGATCTGGCCTCAATAAAATTTTGCAGGGACAAAGTATTTAGAGAAAAATTTCAGTCCAAGTGTTTTGTCTCCAAATTTTGGGTCTTTGATAAAAAATTTGGAAAGAACAAAAAGAGACATCACAAACAGTCAAAGGCAGGGATTCTTGGGATCAGTTTCAGTCACTGTCATAGAAAATTTTGAAATTTTCTGAGTTTGAAGGATTTTTGGGCATTAAAATTTGAAGGTGATTTCCAACAGTTGTCTTCAAGGCTTTAAGCCTTCAGGTTCTACCTCTAACCCTCTATTTCATCACACGAAATCTTAAATTCTAAACAGTGATATTAATTAATTTCATTGGGTGTAAACTATAAATTTAACAAACACTGAATACGTCTTGGATTTGAAACTTAACTCATAAATACTTTTCATTATTTAGGCATTGGAATCACTGTTGTTTCAAAGTACTTTTCTGAAGTTTAAAGGTTCTGATTTAAGTTTAAATCTCTGTTGTCCTCGCTATTTAAATCACTGATAAAACTGAAGATAACACTAGGACTGATATTCAGAAATTTTATGGTTTTTCTCTCTCATAACAACGCTGATTTGATGATCTGAAAATTACATTTTGGCAAGTGCTACTGATTTTTCATTTCAGAATTTTTCTCTAAACTAGCTGCCTTGTTTTTCATTAAAAGATCTAGATATAGTTGTGAAGTTTTTTGTTCTCTTTGAGCGATAATTGTATTGGAAAGAATCTGGATAAACTGAATTGATAAATTTGTGGTTCATTTACATTGTATTGTGATTTTCTCAAGCTTTCTGTTCCAAGCATATTTCTGGATAATTGTTGAGCTGAAGTTTCCCTTTCAATATTGTTTATAAAGTGAATGTTTTTCTCTGCAAATTGAAATTGGGCTTTATCATATAACTCATAAATAAATTGTGACATAAGCGTTTTCAATCCTTGATCTAGCTTCACTTTGCTCCATCTTCTAATCATCTAGTGCATTTGGCCTTGCATAATTAAACTTTACTTCCAAGCATAAGCTTGGTCAATAGAAAGATAGCTACCCATCCATCTTTGCTTGAGAAGTCTGGGTTTAATAATACTTGAAACGGTGACCTTGCAGTCATTAAAGCCACAACTCTTTGCAGCACGAAGGCACCAGGTATGTTAGATTTTTAGGAAATGTATCATTAATCACACCTTAGTGTGCTTCACCTTATCTTCTCTCTACCACTTACTACGAAATCAGACTCGATATAGAAAAGGTTGAAGGGTTAAAACTTAGATAAAGATTTAACTAAAATTAACCAAAATCAATGTTGCACGAACCGGGGACGCGGAAGCGTCATTTTCCAAAAATCTAGGAAGCAAAGCGTCTGCTATAATATATATATATATATATATATTATTTTTTTGCATTTATACTCAAAAACAAACCATCCCAAAATAACCAAATTAGTTTGTAGAAGCATGAAAGCATGCATAATTTTGCATAAATCAAGATAATATAGCATTCCATTGTACATTAATGATTAATTATTCGAAGCATCAACCATTTAGGATTCGTCAACCATCTTAAGAATCTAATTCTTCTCCTTCTGTCATAGCCTTTGCCCTCTACCTCAATTATTCTAAGGATATTTTTAGTCAACATTGCCCAATTTTGATCAAACTGCCTAATTCAAGACTTAAAATATGGTAGAAAAGCTTAACATGCTTGATCGATGAATTTGATTTGATTGAAAGGTAATTTTTTGCTAAGGGCGTGACAAAGGAGTTCAACAATTAACACCACCAACACTAGGGTACATATAGGGCTTGGTGCTCTTTGATTAAATGCTAATCACATACCTTCATACCTGATTTAATCTAATGAAATGCCACAATCCTATTGATCCTGAATTCCTGAAAACTTTTAAGTCTGCTGAATTTTGAATAGGACATGAAATTCTATTTTCTCCATATGAAGTCCAATGAGGCTGGAACCACTCTCAAACATCTCGAGTCATTTCATGGTAATGTTAAAAATTTAAGTAAAAGGATAAAAATGAAAAATAGAGGAGAATGTCACTTTTACTTTAAGAATTTAACATTACCATGAGGGAGCATCTGCTATATTTATATTTTTTTTATATTTTTTTAGCCTTCATTCCTCACCCTAACCCAAGGTGGACCCACCCCCTTTATTCCAAGTCAGCTAAAATTAAAACAACAACAAGAAACAAAAAAACAAAAAAATTTCATAGTTCTTCCCTTCACGCGGCGCTTTTCCGGAATCGTACCGAAGCGTAAGGGAAGCGTACGCTTCGCCCTCTGAAGTGCCACGCTTCGTACGGCCGAAGCGCGCTTCAGAGATTCGGAAGCGCGCTTTGGAGGAAAGCTTCGGAAATTTCCAGGAAGTGTCTAAAACAAGTGGAAGTGCGCTTCCGGGGACGCTTCCTGTACGAATCTGCACGGGACACGCTTTGGGCCTTAGAACCGGGGGGGGGACGCTTCCTGCAACATTGACCAAGATTCCTGCATCTCAAATTAGTTTTAAAATCTACATTTCATATAAGATAGTTATTCATCCAAGCACCAGTTACTCATCAATTACTTGGTCTTGAATTTCCTAGCAAGATAGTTGACTCCATAAAGCACTAGTATCAATCGTCTAAATCTAATCGAATCCTATAAGTCTTGCTAAACCTAAAAACAAGTATTTGATTGCTTATCTGTGTCTCCCAAACTGGTTGGTTCCTAACTATTTCTCCTTCATTCCATTTTTGTAGGGTCTAACCCCTAGTCTGTTATTGGGACACAGCTTAAATAGAAAGATTGGGGATCAAGATGATAGCCCCCGATCTAAGTCGTTGTCGCAATGCCTAGACATTTTTTGCGACAACAGATTCTTTTATACTTTTATGACTAGATGACAATTCGTAAAGGCTCTCAATGGCAGCCTTGACTCAAAATAAAATCTCTTGCTCATGAAACCCATGATGCAAGCATTACAATAATTTTATTTTTCATCTTTACATCTCTTTATATAAAATCACAACTACATGTCATTATGAAGACCGAACCTAGTTACACTTTTCAACAATGAGCACTTTTTAATGCAAAAAAAACTACAACACAATCATCATAGTGCATGTGGCCCATGTTGAATTTTGTAGCTACGCTTGGTCTTCATATATTTTAGCCCTCGTAATGTATAAATAATTTATATAAGACATGTCCCCCATGTCGGATTTAAAATAAAATAAAAAATTTCACAATTTGAAATTTGAATTTTTGGCTCCAAAAATCAGCCCTCTTACGTCAAGTCGGCCCAATGAAGAGACACACCCATTCTGGACAGGCAGGTCCTTATATAAATCCATTCAACCTCCTCCACAAAACCCTATCCGACCACACACAAGAAAGACGGTTTTGGGCATCCAAGCAAAGGAAAAGGAAGATGAAGATCATCTACATTTTCTGGGTAGCAATTTTTGGATAGGCCAAAATTTTGGGCATCTTCTGGACAGGCCGAAATTCTAGGCAATTTTTGGGCGGTATATTCTGGGCAAGCCAAAATTTTGGCCACATCTAAGAGGGCCAAAGTTTGAAGGGCCGAAGATTGACTAGAGGGTTGCTTGACTAGGTTTGACCATAGCTTGTTGGATGTCATAGTTGACTAGCTACATTAGATGTATATCTTGTTGAATTGAATAATTTCTCAAAGAAAAAGGTTGTTGGGCTTTCCCCCAAGTGGGTTTTCGCAGGGCAAATCTTGTGTTCTATTTGTGCATTGTGATCTATATTGTCCTTATGGTTTTATGGTTGAATTTATGAAGTATAGTTGCTTAATAATAAACTGGAATTATTAAAAGAAGATCTATATCATTTGAAGTAATTATTTGTATTTCAGAAATTAGTGCTTGTATTTATTGCACTTGAAAACTCAACATGGTACCTAAGCTTTGGTGAAGAATAGGGCATTGAGATTATTAGTCGTGGAAAACTTTGGTAAAGGGAAGAGCATTGAAGAAGACCTCAGCTAAGATCTATTTACTTGTCTATGACATTGGGTTCCTATATTAAGGCAGAAAACAAATTGGAAGGAGATCGAATCTAGCCCAAGGAGTGTCATCTTTGATCTCCATTCCTACTTTCAGGGTGAGGAGATTGAAATCATCATAGATTACACTTATTTGGATGTTTAATTTTATGAGCCTCCAATTAGTTTAAGATCGTATCTCCATCCTTCGATCAACATGGGGTATGGTTCATTATCCCTTTTGGAGCAACTATTTTCAACACCACTTTTAGGACATTCAATGCAAGATGGGGCTTTTTGACAGCATAATCAGACCCATGATTCTATATAGCTTTGAGGTACGGGGATTGACTCTATTAGAGGAGGGTTGGGTCGAGAGAGGGGGGGATTCAATTCTATTGCTCCACTGCACCATCAATTGTTAAAGGATCGTTCCCTAGCACATCATTGAGGTTGAGCTTGCATTGCACCCTTTCTAGGTCAAGGTCATCTTTGCATTGATTTACCTACTTTAGCGAGATAAAATATTTTCCAATTCAATTGTCATTAGGGATCAGTGCCCTTACTTGGCATATTGCTCCTTAGAGACCATGGCCTCTACCTCTATTAAGTCCTCCCAAAAATTCCATTGTTGCTTTCTCAAGGTTATGCAAATTATAAAGAAGAAGCATCTCTATCGACAAGCTCCCCCCACTTTATATACTGCCTAAATGCACCTAGCCATCTTCTATTAAATAAACAAGAGCTAAACAAGATCATTACATGAGACATTTATAGACAATATATTCAAGTCACCTAGGAAGCTACACCCCATAGCCTCAAGCCCAAGATGGCCTTTTATGTGGAGCACTTCATGGAGACTAAAAATGGCCTCATTAATAGATCAGAGCATCGTATCCCTCTCCATCTTCTTGTTTTGATCGTTAGTGCTCAGACCACCCACACCTCCAAACACTACAAAGATGATCACCTCCTCCTTCCTAGAGATCACATACTAGGGCACCAAGAGGAAGGCAGAGTGTAGCTTGGATACTACCATGGAGGCTTGGAGTTGGCTAGAATGGCTAGGTTAGGACAATGTTCATGCGGATTTCTTTTCTTTTTTGGTGGGGAGCGGGAGAGGGCAGTAGACCAACTGGTGTACATTGCATAGCAAAGTTATTGGAGACATTGCAAGCTAAAGTGCCCTTATATTTGGAGACTTGCTTATGGATGACATCACCTTGGAGCTTGGCATGTGTACCATTGGAGCATAGTTTTAAAAACTGGAACCAAGTTTTGAACCAACCACCTACCTAACCAAGATTCAAACTAAAACCGAATCAACCCAAATTCAATGAACTAAATATTAAAAAAAATACATAAAATAATTACTTTTTAATCAAAAATATATATATTTTTAAGATTCCAGCCCATTAGAGACAAAATATCCAAAGTTTGTTCATCTATGAACCATGTAAGAGTGAATATATCAAAATGGCATAGAGTGCAATACATATCAACAACAAAATACATAATCAATGAGACTTTAAGTGGCCTCTAAAATCCAAAAATATTGCTACAAGTTATTAGGCCACTAGCCTACTATAAATTAGTGATCAACGTGATCACTCATCAAACTCATCATTGATTCACCACTACTTGAAATGCAATCCTCAACACATAAACATCACCTAGCTCAAAGTCTTTAGACTTGAATTGCTCAACCTTATAATGGTAGAAATTGTAAAAGTTTAACCTGATTAACCAATGATTTTGGTTTGAGAAAAGGGTTCATCTCCAAAAATCTTATAGCATGCCTAACCAATTATTTTGCTTTGAGTGAAGGGTACAATTTTCGTTAAGGCCACGGTGGAGGAGTTCAACATTCAATACCACCAGCATCAACGAAGTTCAACAATCAATACCACCAACATCAAGTTACATAAAGGGCTTCATGCTTTTGATCAAATGCCAATCCCATACCCTCACACATAACAAAATCAAATGGAAACAATGCAATTATCTAAATCCTTAAATCCTGAAAATTATTAAGTTTTCCAGATTTTGAGTGAGATCTAAAATTCTAGTTTCTCCATATGAAATCCAACAAGGTCAGAACCACTCTCAAACATCTTGAGTCATCTCATGGTAATGTTAAAAATTTAAGTAAAGGGATGTGTTGCACTCAATTTGTCAAAATTCCAAGGAAGGAGTTGGACCAAAAATTTTAAGAAGATCAACATCATCAGCCATCAGCCTTTTGATTCATTGTAAACCCATTTTGCAAAATTTGTAATGTAAATGATGCTAGTAAGACTGTGTATATATGTAACAACCTAGGTAAGCCTATTATTTTGGCAAGAATTTCATCCTAGGAGGTTTTTCGTCTCACCGATTCATTTGTGTTTCTAAACACGGATGGTCGGCAAAGATTTTCCCTCCAACCTCACCCCAAAGCTAGGGTGGAATTTGTCGTCAAAGTCTTAGGTGAGTCCTAGTGTTTTAGTTGAGTCTTCTATAAAGTGATTTGGGAATAATTTCAGCTAATTAGCTAAATTATTTTATTACAATTCACTTGGTCTACTAGATCATATTGTGTCACAAAATTGGGTAAGTTATTTGGGGGTCTATAACAAACAGGTGTTCCCCCTTTAAGGGTTGAATTTGTAAATTTAACGTAAAAAAAATATTTTAGTGCATGGTCCCTCATACTTAGATACCATGGCTAAATATTAGAGGGTGGAAAAAATAATTAATCCCCTCATAAGTCAATTTATTAATTTTTCTACCAAAAATAAAATTAATCCTAAGCCAGAAAATTAATTAATTAAAGTCAAAATTAAATTGCTAAAGAAATTAAATTCTCCAAGTGGAAAAATTTGTGTGTATCAAAGAAATTAATTTTTGGAGGTCAACCACCAAAAGAATATTGAAAATTTCAAGAAAAATTGGACCCTAGCGCCTTGGTAGTTAAATCAAAGTCAATTTTTGAGGAAATTAGCTCAAACTAATAATTTTTTACCTAATAAAAAAATGGGTTTAATTAGAAATTAGAAAATTCCACAAAAATAAATATTTTCAACGAGAGAGATTAAAAGTTGATCAAAAATCTATTGACGGCCGAGATTATTCTGACAAGGGTCAATCCAACTAGCAATTATTTTCCACTTGGAGGATTTATCTATAAATTAGAAGTCATTTGTGTCAAAAGGTATCTGATGTTTGGCTAATGTAACTCTCAAAAGTTTATGTAAAACTACTACCCCGCTGGGAACGTTTTGAATAATCATAATAAAGACTTTGGGGTGCAGATCATGGTGTCTCTGATCTATTGATTTGTGGTATGTGCAGGGTACCTGCATTAATATATTGTGCTTTATAATTTATATTAATCGTTATTTCATTGTAGGTTATAAAAGCATTCTATTGGTAAGCCATGGAATTATCTTAGGCGATCGGATTCACTATGTGTTCTAACGATTTATCTTTGAGAAAAATATAGTGTTTGCAGGTTCCCTAGCCCTTGGACTACAAGTTCATAAACTATGGACATACGCTCACTGTGTTTGGACCCTAAAATATTTTTATGATTTTCTAACTTTGCTAAGGTTATGGTTTTATCTTTCGAAATATATTTAGCCATTATCAAATATTTACAAAAATTAATTTCTCAAAATTCTTTCAAGCATTGTACACATGTATATTCTGTAAATATAGTTTGTATAATATACTTGTAAATTATTTTATTTTTCTAATCCTTGTTTGGTCTGAAAATGGAGCGCTTAGGCTTCTTGTCTAACTTTCAAAACCTCTCCCACTTCCAAAGCTTCAAATATTCCCAAGTCTTTATGATTAACCAATGCGGAATTAAATATGTGCTTGAAAATAAGGTATATGCTTATGGTTATTTTAATTGTTTATGTGCTTTAAAATCTATTGTTTGTGCTGATATGTAAATACATGTAACAGTGCAAATAATGTAGCAAATAATAAACACATAAGACAGCAACTTAATATGGAGTTCACCCAAAACTCTTGGGCTACATCTCCTTGAGCTCTAGTCAACTCGACTAGGCTCTATGGGATTATGGCAAAGTCCTTTTACAAGCACTTTGGCTCCACTCCATTGTTTTACACAAGTTCAATGGGCTCAAAACACCATCTCTCCCTGGCTCTTGAAACTCTCGGCTTTCTGGCTTTCAACTCTGGCTCTTGCTTTTTTGCAACCTTCAGCTCTCTAGCTTTTCACTTGACCTCCAAGTGATTCCAAAGACTCCCTCAACTACTCTGCGCATTAGTTTTCGCTCCCTTTGGCTCTTTTTTTTGCTTCTGCGCTGCCTGCTTATTATTTGTTTTAGCAACAACCCCCTTTCTCTTTATCATTTTGTGGCTTTAAAGCCAATCAGCATTGTCTGTTCATTTCCTCTTCTCGGGCTCTCTGGCTCTCGGCCTCTATCCGCTCGAATCCCCCTCTAACCGTTAGCAATCATTGCTAAACGCCTTCAGGGATGGTGGCCACCTGTTCTGTAAGGAAAGGAACCATTGGCGCTTGAAATCCCCCAAAAACAGTCGTTCCCTGTTCACACAAAGAAACACGGGAAAATCCGCCGAAACGCAACCTATCGAACTTCAAATTATATCGCATCCACCCTAATAATTGCATCGGGTCCGCCTTTGGCCGCTATCGCGCTCTCCACCGTCGATCTACGGGATCCCTGATCCAACGGTCACCATGCAGTTTTGGGTGGTTAGGAGTAAGGGGGTTACCTACCCAAAAGGTGGTTTCCTTGTTCCTCCGCCAGGCCACGCGTCATTCATTGTGTGGGCTTGGGCGGAGCCAGCCCAAAACCATTTTCCGCTTGAGGCCCGCCCGAAATCCACCTTTACAGAACTCAAAACACATCTTGTTGCGCATAAAGCCCTTTCGGGTCCGTTATATCGCCCCATTCACATTTCCTTTACAGAACTAACGGCCGTTTCGAAACAGAAACGGTCGAGTTGGTCCGTTCCATTACCCTCCAGAGTGACTCGATACAAAAAACGGCTCAGTTGGCGAGTCATTAAATGACTCGACCGAGTCATGGCTGACTCGGCCAACTCGGCCGTTTCCCGTATTGACTCGGCCGAGTCACAAACAGCGGCCCGTAACCCACTAAAACAGCAATTTAACATTATTTTAATGAAATTTTAAGGGGTTTGCTGATTGATTTGGACTTCAAGGTGTTTTATGAATTAGCTAAATGTTATTTGGGGTCCATTTCCCCCTCCCAAACCCTATTTAACACACTCAAATGCTCTCTACTATTGATATGCTATTCAAATTTCATGGTAATGTTAAATTCTTAAAGTAAAAGTGACGTTCTCCTTAATTTTCATTTTCACCCTTTTACTTACATTTTTAACATTACCATGAAATGACTCAGGATGTTTGAGAGTGGTTTCGGCCTCATTGGATTTCATATGGAGAAAGTAGAATTTTAGATTTCATTCAAAATCCAGCAGACTTATCAGTTTTTCAGGATTGGAGGATTGCAATGGTTCCATTGAATTTTGTCATGTATTAGGGTATGGAACTCGTATTTAATCAAGAGCACCAATCCCTCTATGTACCTTGATGTTAGTGACATTGGTTGTCGAACTCCTTTGGGATTCGCTCCCAAACCAGGAGCTTCTGAAAATGTCGCTCCCACTCCCGTTTTCGCTCCTGCTCCCAAGTAACACAAAGAAGAGAAACTGTTTGGATCAAAAACAGTTAAATGATCTAGTTTATGTCCAATACAACCTCCGGCTCAGACGAAACCATTTGCTGAACAAAAGACCTGATTAAGATCCCGTTGTGTTGGAAGACATTGATCCAACATCAGATTGGGTAGTGGAAAGTCGTCTAGCAGAGTTTGATCCCGATGAGGATCTTGATTTAGATTTAGATATCGAGACATCAGTTGAACTTGAACATGTTGTTCAGTTGAATGCAGATCTCAATCCACCAGCCTTAGTCTCACAGCCAGCAAGGACTCCAGTTGTAGGTGCTTCCTCTGCTCAGCCACGATAGAAGAGCAGCCGCATATCTACTCTATCTCAGCTTGCATCTGCTGCAGTTGCACAGCCTACTAGTGGTACCACTTCTACAGTTGCAATTGGAGATGATGATGATGATGAGGAGGAGCCATGGGGCCCCCTGTCTGACTCTGATGATGATCCAGAGATTGATCGACATGATCTTGGCTCTTCTGGCAGTAGCTGTAGTACTAGTACTGGAGTCTGGTCACAGTTTAGTTTTGTTGTAGAGGCCATTTCTAGCCTCCTTGGTTGTGTTTTTTGTTTTGAGTCTTTGATCATGTATGACAGTTGACTATGTATTTCCATTGGGTACCATTTTGATATAATGGATTGGTTCATGAGCCTACTTTGATCATATGTTTTCCATCTTATTATAATGCTGTTGTTTGGAAACATGATGAAATCTTAAAATTATTTTTAAAATCTTTAAAATTATGTTTTTTTATAAAAAAAATAAATATTTAATGTATTTTTTACAACGACCAAGTCATTGAAATCGAGCCGGCCGAGTCATTACCGTTTCCGAGTCGGAGTCGGAGTTGATCCTCGGCCGAGTCGGAGTCGAAGTCGGAGTTTTAAAACTATGGTATAAAGCCCTTTCGAGTCCGTTGTATCGCCCCATTCACATTTCCTTTGTATTTATAAAAATACATTAAAACATTGAAAATATCGTTGAATGGCTTTATGGAGGACTTCAAATAATATACATTTTCATTTTTAAACCCTTTCAGGTCCGAATTCATCACTTATCGCATCGCATATGTGTTTTGGGTAAAATCCCAAATACACAGGAAATACGTGAAAATCCGAATTCTCGGACCTGAAATTTTATACAATCGGATTTTGAAAACTTATCGGGTCCGGCCTTTTTATTGACATCAGGGGTTGTCGATCGTCGATTTTGGCGATCGCAGTGTCGCTTGGCCCGGGGTTCTATGCATCGCCGATGCCAATTTGCCGATCCAACCATCGACAATCGACGTATCGCATGATCGCAATCGCCAAATCCAAGGTCCCGATTTCGCATATGTGTCTGCCTCCGATCCGATATGTCGGGGATCGGTGATCGGGGATTTCCTTTCCGCTTAAGTCCGCTCTTTTGCCCTAGTCTGATGTGATTTCCCTTTATAAGGGTTTTTCCGCCCATTTTATAGGGTTTTTCCTCTTTTTCTAAAAAACATAGGGCATCTTCTTTCTGCGATAATTTCTGCATCCTAAGTCCATTTTTGCCCATTCAAGTTGCAGTAGATTCAGAATGAAAAGATCTCTGCAATGGGGCTATGTCTAAGACCTTCCTTGGACTTTCATTTTCCTCTATGAGGAACATTTAGACTTAGGAGTCATCCAAAATCCATTAAGGATCACGCCTTCCCACTAAAAGAACTTTTGGTCTCCAAAAGACTGATATACTGATCTATATAGTAAATGAGAGTATCGGCAACCTCTTCTTTCAACCTCCATACACTTGCCTTGCATAGTGCCTCTGAACCAAAGTCTCTGACCACTTACCTTCCTGGATGGGTTGGTCTTCCTGGGAAGAATTATGTTCCTCCTTGCCTTCCTGCAGAACTTCTGCTGAAATGGTCATAAAAGGTGGTTTGAACTTCTTTGCCTTGATCATTGATCCAAGGTGGCTCAAACAAATGTGAAGTTCATTTGCTCCAAAAAACTTTCATTTGTATCTGTTTGACAAGCTGTCAACAACAACTGTTAACAGCAACAGAAATACAGACAACAACTAGATGGCCTAAACTCCTGCTTCAACAAAAGAAACAAATTTCACAGCTTGTGAACACCTCCATGTCTTACATTTGCATACAAATCATGGACTAGATAACAAGCCCACAAAACATGCCTTTAAACAAATGACTCTTCAAGTCAAGCATGTAGAAAAAGACCATTAGGACTCTTTTCAAAAGATGGAACACTTTATTATTATCTCCATCTTGGAGACCAAGTTAACTTCCCCCAAGTCACATTGCATCACAAGCATGTCAAAGCAATCACCCTACAAGTTAATTACACATACATGTTCAAAACAAGGAAAACATCAACATCCCTGTGTCCATGCACATCATGCTCATGCATGCATTTCATCCTTCAACTTTCACTTAAGTACATTGTACTTTCGAAGCTGAAATGAAATATAATGTTGCATAAACAAAGTGAGTCTCCTACTCAACCCTTTTTCCATTCACCTTCTTGGTAGAAACCTGCAACTTGCATCTTATCAACAAAGAAATGCAAATAGATGCATCAATAGACATGCAATCCTTAATTGTAAAAGAACTCTAACCATTTCTTACCAATCCAATTCAAAGGTCTTTCCTTTGTCTGCATATCAGCATCAACATGTGAATCACCCTGAGCAATGTTGCACGAAGCGAGGACGTTTTTTGGAAGTAGGGATGCGGAAGCGTCATTTTCCAAAAATATAGGAAGCGAAGCGCCTGCTATATATATATATATATATATATATAATATATATATTTGCATTTATACTCGAAAACAAACATCCCCAAACAAGTGGAAGCGTCCAAAACAAGCAGAAGCGTCCAAGAAGCGTCCAGGAAGCATCTAGGAAGCGTCTAGGAAGAGTCCAAAACAGGCGGAAGCATCCGGAAGCGTGTTTCCGAATTTTGATAGTACGCTTCCAGGGACGCTTCCTGGACGCATCCGCACGAGACGCGCTTCGGGCCTTAGAACCGCGAGGGGGGACGCTTCCTGCAACTATGATCCTGAGACACATCATTCATGGAAACTTCCTTTCCATTTCTGCCATCTTCTCTTTCCACTTTCTTCAGCTTCTGTGGAAGCATTGTTGGATTCAGAGTCCAACACCTTTTAGCAAGATGCCCTTGCTTATGGCAGTAAGTGCAAAACATGTGCATCCTCTTGATAGCATGATTTGCCTTGTCCAATGGACCTTTGACTTTTTGCTTCTTTTCCTTCAAAAGTTACTTGTATGTGACCATTTTTTTCCAACGTCTAGAAACATGATGGTTATCCAAACCACAAAAGGAACATGCAATTATTTTCCCATATCTATGTGGAATTTTACCATGCTTTGCAAAATCAAAAGGAATATGTTTAGAACCAAATTTATACCTGCCTCTTTCACCTTTATTGCCTTCATGAGGAGGTGAAGCAACTGAAGAAGTGGCTCCCTTTGGAACACCCTCAATCTCTTCAATGCTTTCAGAGTTTCCACAACTCTCTGGTTCAAGTGTGTGCTTCTGATTCCTGAACACTTGCATCCTGCAAGTGATGTTTCAAGATATTGCATTCCTCCTAAACACAATCTTCACACTCTGCAACGCAACTCCTTCTTAGAGCTATTTCAAATTTTGACTGGCCTTCATGTCAGCTTTGGAACTCTCTCCATAAGACTGTCCATAGCCAAGACCCAAATACTTAGGCCTTTCCTCAACCATTATTGGTTCAACAATACCTTGTGCATGCTTTCCCAAGTCCTTTCCTTCATAGCCCATCTTGGACATTAGCTTGGAACCTATGCCTCTAGTATGTTTTTCAAAAGAACCAATATAAGCATTCTCAGAAGAATTTGAAGACAAACTGGAATGCTTTACTTCTTCTTCAAGTTGATACTTGACCAAGGTTTCTTTGGCAACAAATAGTTGTGACTCCAACTCATGCATCCTCTTCGGGTTCCTATTTGCAATATGAAGTTGCCTCTCCATTTCCTGCAGTCTGTCAGAAAGCAACTGCGTCTCTTCCTTCATGGAATTCAACTGCTCTCTAAGTATGTTGCTCTTTCTTCCATCCTCATACATTTCTCTCACCTTGTCCATCATGATGAACAAGTCTTGCTTCATGTCTCCATCAAAAAGTCTTGTGATGGAGAAGGAATTTGGGGATACACTTGAAGAAGTTGTCATTATGCCAATGAACCAAGAATTTCAAACAAGACTAATAAAGAACTTATTTAAGCAATCTTTTGCAGCAAACCTCTTGTGCTTCAGGGATTGCTTTGAGGTCCTTTGGGATAGAAGAATGCCTTCAGCCCTTCTTCCTATTTGTCCTTCCTGGACTGAACTATCAATAGCTTTTCCTTTTCCTCTGCAAACTCAGAAAATAGTCAGTCTGCAACAAGCATACAATCAATCAGACAATCAATCCTTGACTGCCCAAACACCTTCCAAACAAGCAATCTTTGCTCTGCCAATCAAGCGTTCTGATATAACCTTCTTTGAAGGTGAGGTTAACCAATCTCAAGCTCTGATACCACCTGATCTGAAAAAGGGGCGCTTAGGCTTCTTGTCTAACTTTCTAGAACCTCTCCCACTTCCAAAGCTTCAAATATTTCCAAGTCTTTATGATTAACCAATGCGGAATTAAATATGTGCTTGAAAATAAGGTGTATGCTTATGGTTATTTTAATTGTTTATGTGCTTTAAAATCTATTGTTTGTGTTGATATGTGAATACATGTAACAGTGCAAGTGTAGCAAATAATAAACACATAGGACAACAACTTAATATGGAGTTCACCCAAAACTCTTGGGCTACATCTCCTTGAGCTCTAGTCAACTCCACTAGGGTCTCTGGGATTATGGCAAAGTCCTTTTACAAGCTCTTTGGCTCCACTCCACTGTTTTACACAAGAACAATGGGCTCAGAACACCATCTCTCCCTAGCTCTTGAACCTCTTGGCTTTCTGGCTTTTAGCTCTGGCTCTTGGCTCTGGCTCTTGCTTTTCTACAACCTTCAGCTCTCTAGCTTTTCAGTTGACCTCCAAGTGATTCCAAAGACTCCCTTAGCTGCTTTGAGCATTAGCTTTCGCTCTCTCTTGCTCTCTTTTTTTTGCTTCTGCGCTGCCTGCTTATTCTCTGTTTTAGCAACAACCCCCTTTGTCTCTGTCATTCTGTTGCTTTAAAGCCAATCAGCAATGTCTGTTCATTTCCTCTTCTCGGGATCTCTCGCTCCTAGCCTCTATCCGCTCGAATCCCCCTCCAATCATTGCTAAACGCCTTCAGGGATGGTGGCCACCTATTCTGTAACGGAAGGAACCATCGGCGCTTGAAATCCCCCAGAAACAGTCGTTCCCTGTTTATACAGAGGAACACTATAAATCACTGGAAAATCTGCCGAAATGTAGCCTATCGGACTTCAAATTATATCACATCCACCTTAATATTGCACCGGGTCCGCCTTTGGCCACTATCGCGCTCTCCACGTCAATCTACGGGATCCCTGATCCAATGGTCACCATGCAGTTTTAGGCGGCTTAAGAGTACGGGGGTTACCCACCTGAAAAGGTGGCTTCCCTATTCCTCCGCCAGGCCACACATCGTTCACTGTGTGGGATCGGGCAGAGCGAGCCCAAAACCATTTTCCGCTTGAGGCCCGCCAGAAATCTGCCTTTGTGGAACTCAAAACACATCTTGTTGCATATAAAATCCTTTCGGGTCCGTTATATCGCCCCATTCGCATTCCTTTGTATTTATAAAAATACATTAAAACACTGAAAATACTGTTGAATGGCTTTATGGAGGACTTCAAATAATATATATTTGCATTTTAAAACCCTTTCAGGTCCGGATTCATCGCTTATCGCATCGCATATGTGCTTTGGGTAAAATCCCAAATACACTAGAAATACGTGAAAATCCGAATTCCCAGACCTGAAATTTTATACAATCAGGCTTCGAAAACTTATCAAGTCCGACCTTTTTACTGGCATTGGGGGTCGTCGATCTCCAATCGCCAAGTTCGGTGATCGCAGTGTCGCTCGGCCCGAGTTCTACGCATCGTCGATGCCGATTTGCCAATCCAATCATCGGCAATCGGCGTATCGCATGATCGCAATCGCCAAATCCAGGGTCCCGATATCGCATATGTGTTTGCCTGCGATCTGATATGTTGGGGATCCGCAATCGGGGGTTTCCTCCCCTTTCCGCTTAAGTCCGCTCTTTTGCCCTGGTCTAATGCGATTTCCATTTAGGTTTTTTGCCCATTTTAGAGGATTTTTCCTCTTTTTCTAAAGAACATAGGGCATCTTCTTTCTGTGATAACTTCTGCATCCTAAGTCCTTTTTTGCCCATTCAAGTTGCAATAGATTCAGAATGAAAAAATCTTTGCAATGGGGCTATGTCCAGGAACTTCCTTGGACTTCCATTTTCCTCTGTGAGGAACACTTAGACTTAGGAGTCTATCCAAAATCCATTTTGGATCATTGTTTTGCAGCTGGGTTTTTTTAGGGTTTTGAAATTTTTAATTTTTGTATATATTGGGGTTTGGGGATATTGTATATTCATTTGTGAAGGTGAGACCAAAGGAAAATAACTAGATTAGAGCTAGATCAAGGCCCTTGAGGGTAAGATCTAGCCTCTAAAAAATTTTGCAAGACCAGCTACTAAAGAAATTTTGTAGAAATTGAAAATCTGAAGCAAAGTAAATTTCTCAAGTGAGGGTTTGCAAATTTTTTAGGACTCCAAGCCTAGCGTCACCGCTTTGAGGCCCTGCGTCACCACCTTAACCCTTTCAAAGACTAGTTGTAATCCCTTAAGGGCCTCAGCCTCCTCTCTAGCCCTTGTCGTGGGCTTTTAAGGCCATTTTTGGCCTGTCTGTAAGCCTAGAGGGCTTCATCCTCCCTTGTAAACCCTAGACGACAACCCTAAGGGCTTGGCGTGGGATTTTCTAGCCCTTTTTCCCTCTCGACCTCCTCCGTCCAGACCTTTGCTGCCTCCTCCTCCCTTTGCCCCTCCTATTCAGCCTCCATTCGCCCCTATGTCAGCCTTTTGGTATCTTTCCCCAGCCACTAGGCCTTCTAGGCCTCTTCCACCCCAACACTAGCCCTATTAGGCCTAGTGTTAGCCTCTCTTGGCCCTAGTTTTCCTTTCCTCCATCTCTGGATGGTCACTTAGATTTCTGGACTGAATATTGTTGGGTTTTGCACGAGAAAATTGGCTCAATTTTTGTGATTTCAGGTGGCACATCCATTGCGTTGACCACTACGTGTCAACGACCCATAGCAGTAAACCCCCTTTTTTTTGCACAGGGGATAGCGCCTAATCGATGTGTCTATGCCATCCAGCTACCATCATCAGCGTGACTTCCAAGATGTTATGTAAACCCATTATGCATGTGTATAATGTAAATAATCTCAGCAGACCCGTGTCATGTATGTAACGACCTAGGTAAACCTACCTTTCTAATGATGATCTCCATTCTAGGAGGTTCTTCGTCTCACCGATTCATTTTCGAATAATCAGCAAAGCTTTTACCTCCAGTCTTACCCCAAAAAAGTTGGAATGGATTTTGTCGCTAGGATCTTAGGCGAGTCCTAGTGTTCTAGATCGAGTCTATGTAAAAGTAATTTGGAAATAATCCTAACTATTTGGTTAGATTATTTTCTTACAAATTATTTGGTCTATTGGATTATATTTGTGTCACAGAAATGGGTAGTCTGTGAGGGTCTATTACAAATGGGTTTTCCCCCTTATGATGTAAATAATATGAAAATCATGATTTAAAGTGTCTTGAGGGTTGGAAAAATAATTTATCCCCTCATAGGTTAATTAATTAAATTTTCTGGCAAAAAAATAATTAAAATCCTGAACCAGAAATTTAATTGATTCTAGGTCCTAGGTAAATTTAAATTCTCCAAAGGCAAATTTCGTCAGTCCTACAAAATTAAATTTTAAAAAGTTCCGGGCCTAAAGTAAATTAATTATTTTGATAAATTTTAAACCTTTGATCCCTGGGGGTTAAGTCAAAGTCAAAATTTTGGGGAAATTAACTCAAAAATTAAATATTTCAATGGATGAGATTAAAAGAAATTTTGATCTTCATCAACCATCAAGATTACTTTGACGAGGATCACTCGAACTAGTTGTTGGAGGATTTATCTTTAAATAGGAGGACATTTGGCAATCGATCCATCTGATCTTTGAGTCGTGTGCTTAGCAAGAAGCTCTTGTGTAATCCTTTTCTGAATAATAAAGAAAGACTTTGGGGTTAAATTATGCTGGTGTAACTCTTCATGGGAATATTGTAATATGTGTTATTTTCATGCATAATCTTTTCTAAGGCCATTGATGATAGCTTCTTAAGAGTGATTTGAGTACAGGTATCTTGCTTAGTCGCTGGGGTTTGAATAATAATCTAAATTTTGAACATAATAGTGGGTATCTCTATTTGTCTGAATTTTATTATTACTTTCTCGCTCTATTTTCAATGGCTGGATCGAATTTTGCAAGGAAATCTTGATTCAGATCCTCGGGCGTTAGGGGAAGTTTTCAGTTGGACCAGCGAACTCTCGATCTGTGTTTCCTGAAAACCCCAGCTAAATAGCTCTGGACTTATCATAAGATTTCTGTTTTGTGATGCACGAAGGGTTTCAAGTTAGCATCTCCTTTTAAAATTTATTTTTTTTTTAATTTATGTACGGCATAATGATAGATCTGGCAACTTAGAGCCTTCGGCTTGCAATTATTGTAATTTAACTAATTTTTTTTTAGGTTTTTTTAAATTCATCATTGTATATATCATTTGGGTGTTTTGTTTTGGTCATTGCACGTACAAATATGAAAGGAAAAAATTATTTGAACCCAGATCTAGGTCCTGAAGGGTAAGATCTAGCCTCAATATCATTTTGCAGGGACATTATTTTCAGTCTAAGGGTTTTAAATTTAGATCTAAGGTCTTCTGGGAGAAAATTTTTAAGCAGAAATATATTGGTTCGAAATTTAAATTTTTCTAGGATTGTTTATGTTTTTGGGCTACCATTTTTCTACCTGGAATCCTCTTGAAATTCTATTGTTGTCTCTTGCTGCATGTTTCCATCTTTTTTGCTGCACTTTTACCCTGGAAAAATTTTGAAATTCATTTTCTTGCCTGGGTTTTTTTATATTTCTCCCACACTGCCATATCCTTGTTGCTCGACCTGCTGCCCCCTTTCCTCTTCATCCTTGCATAGTTATTCGTTTCCCTGTCATAGCTCCTTATCTCCATCTCCCTTACCTGTAGCTCCTCCCATGGTCTTCATTACCTACGTCCCCTCTTCTCTCAACCTGCAAACCCGCGACTCCTCTTCGCTCGATCTGCACCCTCTCCTTCTCTCTTCAAACCACGTCCTTTCTTCTCCTCCATTCTGGCGTCTTCTTTGTCTCCGGGTTGTTGCCCTAGCGCCTTCCATACCTTGTTGTTGCCATCCCTTCACTGCCGTCGAGCTCCTCCTGCTACCATCGATCCCTACCAAACCTGCACAGCGCTCACAAATTCGACCTTTTTTTATTTTTGTGTTTCATTTGTTAATTTTGTTTTATGGTATGTATTAAGGTTAGGCTTCACATTAATTCGATTTTGTTTTTGTTTTGGTTGACTTTTCAATTTGTTTTATTTTGATTTAATTTTAATAGTTTTGCTTTGCATTTTTTTTTGCTAAAGCAAGAGACGGACCTTCTAATTCATTGAAGTAGGTAAATTACAATATATACAAACGTCCACCAAACTCTGTGGATTCAGGCAAAACAGACATTTGCCCTACTATAAAAAGGCACACACACCCTAGAAATATACCACCCCAACACTTTAAGTTTCATACAAAAGAATAAGCAATGGGCAAGGTTGGGCACGTGAGCCTTCTTCCCCAAATCCCGCAAAAACGACCCATTAATCTGCCCCTTTGATCTTCGCCATCTAAATTTCTCCATTAATGGAGAAATTTAGACAGCGAATATGCATATCGCTCTAGGGAGAAACATGATGTTTAACCTCCCAACCCCACCAAACTGCACGATAAATCCTGATCATTGAACGGCTTTTGAGAATGGACGACTGAGCTGAATATCACACGGTTGGAAGCTAACGAACTTTAAAGTGCGATGAGGGTGGTTTTCGGTCCCCACCCTCCTCCACGTGTCAGGCTCCGTGTGGTGTCGCAGCCCATTCTCCAAAACTATTTCTTGAATGAAAGCAGTGCAATCGCCAGAAAACCACTCAGCCGGCGGTTTTAACACCCGACTATGGAAATTTAGATGATGTTGCCTCCTTCTCCGCTGCCGACGGTTGTTCTCGCAAGCTTTTCTCTGGACTGAGAAAAACTTCCGCTAAATATCAGGGATTATTGAAGATGAGATAATCCTATCTGCGCACACCAACAAGGGCCATTCTTCTACCTGTTTGACCCAAATGAGAGAAACCATCCGCGAAATGTTCATTGAGACCTATCCTTTTTAGGATTGTGCCAAAACGCTTCTTTGTCCTTTTCTGCTAGATTATGACTACGGATTTTTAAATTGCTTTGTGGTATTGCTTGCCACCCTGTTGGTTCTCTGCTTTCCTTGCAGTAAACCCCTTGGTTGGCCAAGAAATCCGCCAATTTGTAGTTTTATTTTGCATTTTTTATCTTAACTTAAGATTTTGATTTTTTTGTTTCGATTTCATTTCTTTTATTTTATTTTGGTTTTGCTTAAAACATTTAAAAAACTAAAAAAATCACAAAAAAAAAAAATCATATTTGTGACTTTGAAATTGCCCAACGAAATAAATCAAAAGAAGACTTAAGCTTCCACATTTAAAAAATTAAATTTTTATGTGGCCCATGGCCCATTAAAATTTTAAATTTAATTAAGGTCTTTTGATTTTATCTTTGATCACATTAAAAATTGAAATTAAACATTTGCCACATTCTCTCATAAAAATTAGCATATAAAAACTAATTGCCTAAGGAAAACATTAAAAAAATTTAATCTAACGTTCATGCTTGGGTTTTTTTAAGCTAAGGGTTTTGACTTTGAAAATTTTAAAAAGGAAGACTTTTGTGGTATTAATTTCTCTATTGTTAAATTTTGGTATGTTCTATGCTTAAGAGCAATTTACTTCAAATTTCTTATTAGCCCAATATCAATTTCCAGATTAGCAATCACATCAACATGATAGTAAAATGCAGATAGAAAAACATAAACAATAGAAGACAAGCCAAGACAAGAGGACACAAGATGTGGCACCAGTCAGGGACAAACCCCAATGTGGGGAAACCCTTGATCAATGCTGATTATATTCTTCAATAATTCAACAGAGAGGGAGAGATAGTACAAATATACAATTTTGATATTTTATGACAGCAACAGCAAACCCTAACTAGCAAAGTCAAAGATGATCAAATAGGTCAAATTTGACCTCCAATCAGCTCGGTCATCAACCCAAACAACTCGGTCTCCAACAGCAAGGAGAAGCAGCCCAAAACAATCCCAAAAACATTGTCAAACTTCAGTCAACTGCAGTCAGCCCTAAGGCCAGCCCTAGCACAGTCAACGCTGGTCAACGCAAGGTCAAGGAGGGGTCCAGAAGGCTGCCCAAAACTGCGGCCTGCCTAGGAGAGGCAGCCTAACCCAATCCGCACTTAAGGAGAGAAGATGTTGTCCCAAAACGCAATCAAAACCCTTCTGCAACTTCGGTCAACCTTAGTCAACGCTGCCCTAACAGAAAATCAGATTCGGCCTTCCACACGTGAGAGGGACATCCAAAAATGCGCACCCAAAACAAGAAAGAGAAGGATGAGATGATATGGTGAAATGAAGCCATAAGTTCTCCTCCTTTTATGGCAACGTTGAGGTTAATTAGGGGGTGAAAATAACTAATTTGCTTGCTGGCCGACCTTGACAAATTGTCAAAAATATAAATAAATTCATATCTCCATATATACATGTCAGAATCGGATGATCTTTAGATCAATCCTACACCTCTCAAAGAGAGGAATCCAAGAAAAATATCAGTTGCTCCAAATAAGGTGACCCATATGCAGTTTGGCCCTAGTTGCCAATTTTAACACTCCCTCTCAACTAGGGAGAACTCCATCTGCTAATCCATCTGTCAGTTGGTACTATCTCTGCCATCAATGCACTACTCTACACTGCTCTGCTCTGTTGAACTATGAAGAAGAATAAGAAGTGATCGAGAATGTATCATACCATTCTCCACTGACCCAAAGTCAGTCCCAGATAAAAAAGAGAGTTTCATACCACTCTTACTGACCCGAAGTCAGTTCCAATAAAGAGAGTGTGTCATACCACTCTTGCTGACATGAAGTCAGTTCCAATTGATCCCAAATCAATATCATGTTGGAATTTCTAATTCTAACCCGTCAGAAATCCTTCCTGTACTTTCTGATTTATTTCTTCCTACTTGTTCTGTTAATTAACAAGTTATTTACCAGCCCTACGGGGATAGACGAGTTGGTAATCACACTGCGGTGAAGTTCATTAGAAAGGCGAGCTCCGTACTGAAGGTCACAAGTTCAATTTCCCCGGACTAACCCGGCGCTGTGGAGAGGGGTGAGCGCAGCTCCCAATGGTTATTGAGGTAGAAGTCAGAATCGACCCTGTGTAACACGAGTCGCGAGGTTGCCCTTGTTGCCGATTCCACTGTATACAAAAAAATTAACAAGTTATTTACCATGTAAATACTGAAAATAGATACAAGTACAGTCTCAACACATACAGATCATCAACTGAAGGAAAAACAAGCACACAAGTGACATTGTTAATTTTCGACAAATGTCCCTAGAAAAACCCAATGCGGGAAAATCGGTGCAGCTATCTGAGGGTTTTATTATTAAGCAATTTCAGAATACAATCTAGGTACCAAAAATGGCTCACCCAACAAAGAATGCCCTCGGCAGTAGTACCTCTCAGTCAGAGACAGATATCAGCCCCAATCTGCCCCACGAAATCTCCCAGCGTCAACCTCTAGGGTCTGCATCAGCCTATCTGGCCCGACGTCAGCCCAGCGTCAGCCTTTCTAGCCTAGTGTCAGCCTTTCTGGCCTAGCGTCAGCCTCTCAAGGCTCTACGCCAACCTCTGGAGCATCTGCGTCAACCACGTTGGCCCTCCTCAGGCTTTGGGCAGCTCTTGGCTACCTCTGTGTGGCCTCTAGCTGGCTCTGCATCAACACTCTCCCGGCTTCTGCGTTGATGCTCCCAGTACTATCTCTGCCCTCTCTACTATTGCATTCACTGCCCCTCAGCTGCGACTCTGATCACCCCTTCAATTTCCTCAGCAAGCCCTGCCCCAGAAAATCGAATTCTTGATCAACTCGGTGTATTCTCCAAGTAACCCTCAAGCCTCCTCTTATACTTTTCCCATTGACAATTCAACGGCAGAGATTAAGTCCCTAATCAACGGATAAGATCAGATCTGGCTTGATCCATGACTTTTGGACCATTCTAACCAAATTTTATATTAATCGCATTAATATTTTATTTTCCCTAAGTTTAGACTTAGGGACTTCATTAAAACTATTAATTATTTCAATATCTCCCAAACGGGTTAGATTCTACCCAAACCATTTCTGGGTATTGGAGATCTCATGTGCTTTAGCCTCTCCACCAATTTTCATGGCTAGAGCACATCCAATGCTA
>APFE030686337.1:20152-63245 GCA_000404065.3 Pinus taeda | reverse complement strand
CCCAAACCATTTCTGGGTATTGGAGATCTCATGTGCTTTAGCCTCTCCACCAATTTTCATGGCTAGAGCACATCCAATGCTACCCCAAATCAACACTCCCTCTTAGCGAGGACTGTGCTCTAGTAATACTCCTCACTAGGCATCAACTTGATCATCCGGCATCGGTCCCTGTGCTGATGCTAGGCCTACTACCTAACATCCTTTGCACTGCTACATTATGTACTGCTACCCATGGCCTTGCCACTGCTGCATTTGTACGACAAATCCCTCTGCATCTGTGTTGCTGCCCATGGCCCTACTCCTACCACTGTTGCATCTGCATTGCAACCCCTCTCATCATGTTGCATCGTGTTTCCCATAGCACTGCCACTATTAACTGTTGCACTGCAACTCAGTTATTGAGAAGTAAGTAATCGATCTCCCAACTCTGACATCTCCGTTAGGCTACAAACACTCCCAATGTTGAAGCTCCTTGCGTCACTGACAAGTGCTTCCTCTCTGACTTCTACGCTGCTGCAACAACTCTGTGCTGCTGTCTCGTGTTGTCTTGAGACTTCTACACTGTAGCTCCCTCTGTCACTCCATCCACATCCGTCTCTACCGACATCCACCAGTGCTGCTACTCCTCTTCGGGGCTCTCGTAGCAAGGTATAATCCAAGAAGTTGGGGACCTCAAGGATCCTGCCCCTCATCACCTATAGTCTGTCTGACTACAGCTCGATGTCTCCCCACTTCCTCTCAAGTGGCGCATGAGCACTCATGGCACTGTCATCATCTGTCTCCACTTCTTTCTCCGCCCTTGCTGGCGCAGCCTTGGTCTCAGAAGCCTCTCCCTTGCTCTTCTTCCTCTAACACTGGCTCGCATTGTGACCCAATTCCCCACAGTGGAAGCATTTGACCTTGGAGAGGTCCTTCTTCTGTTTCTCCTGCTTTCCCTCAGATGCTAGGGCAGCATCCTCCTCTTCCTCCTTGATTCTGACCCCCTTGTCGTTGCTTCCCGCCTTGGTTAGCCTTTTGATCTCTTCTTGACGAAGAGCCGCCCACAATTCCTCCCAATCTGGAAGGGTCGACCTGCCCAGTATGCTCTGGGAAAATACCTCCCAATCCTCTGAGACTGTGTTCAATGTGGTCCTCACCAACATCTCCTCATCCGGCGTGGCCCCTATGGAAGTCAGCTGAACTCGAATCTCCTTCAATCAACCGAGGAAGGTGTCTATCTGTTCTCCCTTCTACATCTGGTATGACCGCAACTGATTTTCTAGTAGCATCTTCCTCTACACAGAAGTATGCTAATACAATTTCGTCAGGGCCTCGCACATCGCATTTGTTGTATTATTTTCGGCAATATGTGGTACTACATGGTCCTTGCCCATCAAGGATGATCCTCTTGGCCCTCGCCATTGCCTCCTCGTACTTTTCATTCTCACTCGGGTCAACTAGGATCGTTATCGTGTTCAAGGTGAAGTGCTTGAGACGATTCCTGTCTAAAACAGACAAGATCCTGGCCTTCCAGACTACTAAGTTTGAGGCTCCGTCCAGTCTGTCCTGATCTCTTACTCCATTCACTGCCACTTCACTGCTCCTCTTTCGACTCTTCCGAGTCTCTCTACTTCCCTCATGGAAGTTCTCGATGTGACTCCCTCTGAGCCTCATTTTCCCTCTTGGAAACCCCTCTGCCAATGTCGAGATGCCCTCACTCCGATCATTAGTGCAGCTGCACCACTGATCCCAATTTCTTGGCTAGAAATCCTCGGCAGCAACTCCCTCCTCCTTGGTCTTGTCTTGTTAGGTATTGTTCTGACCATAGTACCCCACCAGCTTCACTCTGCAACCTACCCACAGCCTCCTATGCCCCAGCAAACTGAAGGTTAGAGCCTCTAGGCTCTGTGCAATCCCGACACCAACAAAATCCGCACCTCCTGGCCATGGGCGTCAATCCTTCCTGACTGAGAAAGATGATCGAGCACTGCGTAGCTCAAGTCTGCTCCTCTCTACCACTACGCTGATGCTCTTCCCGGCTCAAACTGATAATGCAGGCACTACATCACCCCTTCCTTGATGCTTTTCCGCTAGGAACAACTTCTGTCACTGGGGATAGTTGTTTCTGTTGTTGTTGCTCTACTCTACTAATGCCCTCAATTATCCTGTGATCTGCAACCACGCTCTGATACTATGTTGGAATTTCTAATTCAAACCCATTAGAAATCCTTCCTGTACTTTCTGATTTATTTCTTCCTACTTTTTCTGTTAATTAACAAGTTATTTACCATGTAAATACTAAAAATAAATACAAGTACAGTCTCAACACATATAGATCATCAACTAAAGGAAAAACAAGCACATACGTGACACCGTTATGTTTGGACTAATGTCCCCGGAAAAACCCAATGCGGGAATATCGATGCAGCTATCTGAGAGTTTTATTATTAAGCAGTTTCAAAATACAATCTCAGTGCCAAAAATGGCTCACCCAACAGAGAATGCCCTCTGCAGTAATACCTCCAAGTCGGAGACAAGATATCAACCCCAATCCGCCCCACGAAATCTCCTAGCGTCAACCTCTAGGGTCTGCGTCAGCTTCTCTGGCCCAGCATCAGCCTTTCTGGCCCAGTGTCAGCCTCTTGGGGCCGTGCGTCGGCCTTTGGAGCCTCTGCGTCAACCATATTGGCCCTCCTTAGGCTTTGCACAGCGCCTGGCTGCCTCTGCGTGGCCTTTGGTTGCCCATCTGTGGCCTCTAGCTGGCTCTGCATCAACCCTCTCCCAGGTTCTGCGTTGATGCTCCTGGTACTATCTCTGCCTCTCTGCTACTGCATTCACTGCCCCTCAACTGCAACTCTAATCACTCCTTCGATTTCCTCAGCAAGCCTTGCCCCGTAAAATCGAATTCTTGATCAACTCAGTGTATTCTCCAAGTGACCCTCAAGCCTCCTCTTATACTTTTCCCGTTGACAATTCAACAGTCGAGATTAAGTCCCTAATCAACGGCTAAGATTAGATCTGGCTTGATCCATGACTTTTGGACCATTCTAACTCAATTTTATATTAATTCACATTAATATTTTATTTTCCCTAAGTTTAGACTTGGGGACTTCATTAAAAATATTAATTATTTTAATATCTCCCAAACTAGTTTGATTCTGCCCAAACCATTTCTATGTATTGGAGATCTCATGTGCTTTAGCCTCTCCACCAATTTTCATGGCTAGAGCACATCTGATGCTACCCCAAATCAACATATCATCCTAGCATAGGGAGTACAGTAATACACAATGCATGCATCAGTTGTACTATGGTCCCTATCCTCATTTCCCTAACTCATTGGCCAGATTAGAGGTACTTCCCATGAGTCCTAGATTGCATTGGTAGGATGTCTCAACAGGAGAAGGATGAACCACTCATCCTGCCTACATGTCGCCACGGGGTAACACAAGAGAAGGCTAAACCACTCACCCTGTACACAGCAAACCACTAGGGGAAGACTGAACCACTCACCCTATGTTTGCTCATCGCTCCAAGAAGTACCCCAAGCCCCCCGGAGCTCTCAGATCTCAATGTCCATATCATAAAAGACCCTCATAAGAGGGTCTCTCCACGACTCCTAGTCGATCTCAAAAAGTCAAGAATTTGATATTTCCCAGGGGCTTCGTCAGAATGTCGACGACCTGTTCATTAGTCCCAATGTGATGGAGCCTTATTGCTCCTCGTTGTACCATATCCCAGATAAAGTGGTACTTGATATCGATGTGCTTGGAGCAATCATGGAATACAGGATTCTCTAATAATCAGATCCCACTCTGGTTGTTGCAAAGGATCACGGTGGTATCCAGCACATGTCCAAACATCTCACTAAAGAGCTTCCTCAACTAGACAGCTTCACAAGAGGCCATACTCGCAGCTATGTATTTGGCCTCAGCAATGCTCAAAGCAACCGACTTCTACTTCCTGCTCATCCAGGATATCAAGGCAGAACCCAAAGAGAAACAGCACCCAGAAGTACTTTTGCAATCCACCACACTGCCTTCCCAATCAGCATCAGAATAACCATGCAGCCTCACAATCTCCGACATTGTATCTCAGTCCATGAGTGATTGTGCCCCGAAGATATCTCAGAAGATTCTTGGCACCAATCCAATGTGAGTGATGAGGCTTAACCATATATTGGCTCAATGTGTTGCAAAACATATATCCAGACGAGAGTTCACCAAGAACATTAGTACTCTTATGAGTTGACGATACTCAGAAGCATTTACCAATTCAAGTCCGACAGCACTACCGCATAACTTCTTAAAGTTAAGCTCCATCAGGGTAGTCACGGGCTTGCAGTCTACCATCCCAAATCTTTCCAATATCTTCACCACATATTTTCCTTGAGATAGGAAAATTTCTCCTGGCTTTTGCTAGACCTCCAACCCTAGGAAGTAGTGCATCAGTCTTAGGTCATTCATCTCATTTTCGGAAGCCAACTCCCTCTTACATTTTCGAATGAGAGAGTCTGCACTAGTCAGAAAGAGGTCATCCACATAAAGCACCAGTATGAGAGGTCTATCATCTTTAATCTTTAAGTAAACGTTCGAATCAGCTTCACTCCTAGTGAATCCCAACTTCATCAAAATAGTTATCGACTCTCTCATGCCAAGATCGGGGTGCTTGCTTCAACCCATAGAGATCTTTCTTCAACCTGCATACATGAGATTCCCAATCATGAATCTCAAACCCCTCGGGTTGTTCCACAAAGACTTCCTCTTTAATCGAACCATGCAGGAAAGCGGCCTTGACATCCCTCTAATGTAGGTTCCATCCTTGCGAAGCAGCAAGGGCTATGATCGAGCAAATGGTGGTGTATCGAGCAACAGGTGCAAATATCTCATCGTAATCCACACCTTCCTTTTGAAAGAAGCCTCAAGCAACAAAGCGAGCCTTCTACTTTTCTGCACTCCCATCAGCTCCATGCTTGATCTTGTAAAGCCATTTAGAGGTGACAACTGATTTGTCCTGGGATCTAGGGACCACATCCCAAACATCATTCTTCATAATGGACTCGTATTCTTCATTCATAACATCCTTCCATACTTGATGCTTCACAGCTTCTTCGAATGATGTAGGCTCATTTTGAATGATAGTGCTCATAATGGTCGAGAATCCCTGATACCTGGTCAGCTTCTTGCTTTCACGGAAAGACCCCTTGGTGCAATATGTCTCTCGGCATATTCGAGAGTCTCCCTAAGCCATGAGGGCCTCTTCTTAGAGGAGGAAGGCTCTTGAGGAGGGGGATCAATAGGATCCATAGGTTCATCAACATGTGGCATCGTTTCATCTTCTCTTTCATCCGGCTTTCTGGTGTCAACTTCTTTATCCCTCGTTGGTATAGGAAGATTGTCAACCTTGCTAAGAGCCATATCTTCGACAAATGTGACATCATAACTTATCTCAACTTCCCTTTGACCAGCCACATAAATTCTATAGCCCTTAGAATTTTCGCTATAGCCCACAAAGATTCCTTTCTTTCCATATGCACCCAATTTGCTTCTTTTCTCTTTCGGGACTTGGAAGTATACAGGACTTCCAAAAATTCTAAAATGAGAGACATCGAGTTTCTTACCTATGAACATTTCTTTAGGAGTCTTGGAGTCCAATGCTTGATGAGGGCATCGATTTTGAACATACACGGCAGTATTCGCAGCTTTGGCCCACAGAAACTTTGAAAGCCTTTGATCATGAAGTATGGCACGAACAACTTCCATAATAGTCTGGTTCTTCCTTTCAGCCACACCATTCTGCTCAGGAGTGTATGGCATAGCGGTCTCCCTCTTAATGTCAACTTCTTTGAAATAATCATGGAATTCATTGAATTCATACTCGGTCCCATTATCAGTCCTCAATATCTTGATTCTCTTCTCAGATTGATTTTCGATCATGGCTTTGAAGTGACGGAACCAAGTGAACACTTCATCCTTCTTTTTCAAGAAGTAGATCCACGTCTTGCAAGAATAATCATTTGTAAAAGTGAGATAATATACATATCATCCCAAGGAGTTTACGGGCATCATACCAGATATGTCAGAGTAGACCAACTGCAATATATCTGAGGTCTTGCTATTACTTGAGGGGAATGGTCCCCTTTTGAGTTTTCCTTCGGCACATCCCGGACATATAACTTCATGCTTTACTTTGAACTCGAGCATCCCTGTCACCATTTATCTCACATCGGGAAGGGCTTTATAATGAAGGTGGGCAAACCTTCGATGCCATAGTTCAAATTGTAGAGATGTGTCGCAAGACATTACCCCTAATGGACTTCTTCCAACTTGATATAAAGATTCAACCCGGAATCCAAGAGTAAAAGCATCTTTAAAATTCTTTTTCCAAACACGTACCTTTTCCATTGACGAATGCCACCTTGTAGCCTTTGTCTTCCATTGCCGAAATGGACACCAGGTTCTTCTTGAGATCAGGTACATATAGAACTTCTTGTAAATGTTACCCTAATTCAATTGAAGGGTAACATTCCCTACACCCTTTACAGGATAGGTGGCATTGTCTCCAAGAATAATCTCCAAGTTTGACTCCTCGATCAAATTAGGGAGAGCTTCCTTGTATCCGGTGAAGTGCCTTGAGGCACCACTATCAATAAGCCAATTTCCCAAAGTGTCTAAAGGAGAGGTAGAGGAGAGGGCCGATATAAGATAATACTCATTTCGCTTATTGTCAACAACATTTGATTCTTCATACCTGGAGTTCCTTGCTTTCTTGGAGGGTTGATCATTTCCATGATTTCCCGCATTCCTTTTTCCTTTACCATTAGATCTGCCATTCCTTTGATTGTTGTTGTTGAAGTTGCCCCTGGAGTGATTATGATCATCATCATGTGATGTGTCTTTTCTATTTGGACACTCACTCGCATGGTGGCCAAATTTATTGTAAACAAAGCATTTGTCCTTCCTTCCACCCTTAGATCCGGGCTTTACCTTTGAAATGACCTTTAGACCCAGAATTATTTCTCCTTTTGGCATGAGAGGGAAAGCAGTGGGATTGGCTCTATTTTAAGGCATTTCTTGCTCCATCATTCTTGTCTCTTCTTGAATGCATCTCAACATCAATTCTTCAAACCCCAGAATCCGATCATTATTGAGAAGAGTGGTTCTAAATATATACCACTCGGATGGGAGCACTCCAAGTGTAGTGATAGTAAGTTCCCTGTCATGAATGACTTCTCCAATCGATAGAAGATCATTCTTGATTTCAGTGATCCTTAAAAAGTAGGATTGAATATCCTCGTCCTTGCCCTTCATAATATCGTTCAACTTATTTTTGAGAAACAAAACTTGATTTGCATCACTAATCTTAAACATGCTTACCAATCTATCGTAGATATCCTTGGAGGTGTTCAAATCAGAGATGTAAGCCACTAGACGCTTGTCAATGGAATCTCTAATAATCTTCTTCGCTTTGACTTCACCCTTAGTGTACTTGTTCTTTGTAGTAGTCGGTGCATTTGATGGAGATTCAGGGATTTTACCTTTACATAGTCCAACACTTCTTGTTCTTCCAATGTCAGATCAAAAGACATCTTCCATCAGTGATAGTCAGACTTTTCACGGAGCTTGTCTTCAACCAAGAAGTGGGATGAGGAACCCATTGAGCCTTTTGTCCTTTCCAACTATCTTCGGTGATTGCCCTTTCACTCTTGCTTGGGCTTTGTCTTCTCCTCAACTCTGATACAATGTTAAATTTTGGTATGTTCTATGCTTAAGAGCAATTTACTTCAAATTTCTTATTAGCCCAATATCAATTACCAGATTAGCAATCACATCAGCATGATAGTAAAATGCAGATAGAACATAAACATAATCAGTGGAAGACAAGCCAAGACAAGAGGACCAAGATGTGGCACCAGCCAAGGACAAACCCCAATGTGGGGAACCCTTGATCAATTCTTCTTATATTCTTCAATAATTCAACAAAGAGAGAGAGATAGTACAAATATACAATTCTGATATTTTATGACAGCAACAGCAAACCCTAACCAGCAAAGTCAAAGTTGGTCAAACAGGTCAGATTTGACCTCCAATCAGCGCAGTCATCAACCCAAACAACTTGGCCTCCAACAGCAAGGAGAAGCAACCCAAAACAGTCCCAAAAACAATGTCAAACTTCAGTCAACTGCAGTCAGCCCTGCGGCCAGCCCTAGCACAGTCAATGCTGGTCAACGCAGGGTCAAGAGGGGGAGAAGGGGGGGGAGGGGGGTTCCAGAAGGCTGCCCAGAACTGTGGCCTGCCTAGGAGAGGCAGCCTAACCCATTCCACACTTAAGGAGAGAAGACGCTGTCCCAAAACGCAGTCAAAAACCTTCTGCAACTTCGGTCAACCTTAGTCAACGCTGCACTAGCAGAAAATCAGATTCGGCCTTCCACACGTGTGAGAAAGACAGCTCCAGAAATGCGCACCCAAAACGAGACAGAGAAGGATGAGATGAGATGGTGAAATGAAGCCATAAGGTCTCCTCCTTTTATAGCAACTTTTGAGGTTAAGTTTGGGGTGAAAAATAACTAATTTGCTTGCTGGCCGACCTTGACAAATTGTCAAAAATATAAATAAATTCATATCTCCATATATACATGTCGGAATTGGATGATCTTTAGATCAATCCTACACCTCTCGAAGAGAGGAATCCAAGAAAAATATCAGCTGCTCCAAATAAGGTGACCCATATGGAGTTTGGCCCTAGTTGCCAATTTTAACATCTATAGTCAAGCACTTTTAATAATTGTTAAATCATCTCTAAAGAATGACTATAGGAGCAAGATAAAAATTTTCTAGATCTGGGTTATTGAAGAAAATCATTTTAATTCTAGAATCATATATTGCGTAGTGGAACAAGTAGATGTTGGCCCAGAATTATTAGTTTATGAACCCACTTTTATTAAACATTTTACAATCAGCAGCAAATCTGATTCATGGTTTAGGAAGTACCTGGACAGCAATCACATTTTTATATTTTATCTTTCAATAAGTTTGAACTTTGGGGCAACAAACTACAATTTCCTACTTTTATGCTTTCAAGCACCCAATGTTTTAATGCTCCACATCAGATTTTAAAGAAATTAATACATCATATGTAATAATTTTCCCAAGAAGCACCACCCAAACCATAAATCAACCAAATAAGATCTTAGAACATTTTAAATCTTGGTTCCCTTCTCCATGCCATTTCTTTCTCTACTGCATCATTTGTCTCATTGGACAATCAGTGGGTCAACAGATCCCCCTCTGAATTAGCACCCTAGTCCAAGACCAATTACCTCTACAACAGAATTCAGGAAAAATCAAGGATTCCCCCTTTCGTTTGGTTGTGCGAATCCTAAAATGAAAGGTAAGCCACTTAGGTCACAGGTGGTGGCTTGCTTACTAGTTGCCTTAGGCATTCCCATTTGGAAGATTATGACTTTTCCTTTAGGGAATGTCTGAGAGCTAACAATATCAATAGAGAGGATTGCTTTAAGCTCAGATGCACTTTGCAACCTGTTATATATCTGCTCGGCAACAATGACCATGTGTAAATTGCTATTTTAACACATTTGTTGGGTTGAGCTAATGTCTATTTCAGTTTCCTTATTAATCCTAATTATTAGGAGAGGTTGGCTTCTAGCTAATCTTTCTTTAATAAATTTCACCCCAAAAACATGATTATTTATACATGCATGAGGCTGCCCATTTCCTTTATTGAATTTGACTCCTAAATATGATCTCGTGATAGTGATCGAAAAGTCGAGAAGACAAATACCCTAACTCAGCTTTCCAGTTCCTGCTTTTTAAACCATTCTGTGTGAATAAACATGTTTAGAGAACTCTTTCTTGTTGTTAAAGCTATAAGAGGCCAATCGCATAAGTCGTTAAAAAATATGAAGCACAGAAATTTAGCTAATAACAGCAAAGATAAAATATTTTATTAATAATTGATAGATGATGATTACATTTTTGTGAGAGGCCCTGGCTATATACCACCTTATGTGCCTCTTGGTGAATGGGCATGATCTTTGATCATGCCCTTTGCCTAATAAACTATAGCTAACTAATTTTTTACATAACATTACCTTCCTCTCAAAAGAATGCTTTGTTCTCAAAGCATACGTAGCAACGGATGTTGCTAACAAAATGCTTCAGTTTCCTAGGAAGCTTCTTCTTCTAGTAAGTCCTTCCACTTGATTAAATATTCCTTGATTGTACGAGATCGAAGCTTCCTTTCTCTAGTAGATAAGATACGTCCTAGTTCTAAAATGACCCACCCTTCATCATCTAGGGATGGAAGCGTTGTTTGCGCTCACTGATGGTCGCCCAATGCCCTTCTTAGGCAGGAGACATGCAAGACGTTGTGAACACGACTTTTCTCTAGAAGGCTTAAACTATATGCAACTTGGCTGATCTTTTTATTGATCTGATATGGTTCATAGAACTTCGGTGCCAGTTTATTTTTTCCTTTTTGTTTCAAGGACAATTGTCTGTATGGCTGGAGCTTGACAAATACCCATTTTCCAACTTCAAATTCTCTTTCGGTTTTGTTTCGGTCTGCTTGTTGCTTCATACGGTTCCTTGCATTATTCAAGTTTTCTTTTAGGGTTTGGACAATTTTTTGGGTTTCTTCTAGTTCGTTTTTAACAGCACGTAGAATTGTCTGGACGGTAGCTAGATCCTTCCATTTTGGGGGTTCATATCCATACAAAGCTTGGAATGACGTCATTCTTGCTGACGTATGGTAAGTAGAATTATACCACCACTCAGTGAGATGCAACCATTGAGCCCACTTATTTTGTTTTTCTGTAGCGTAGAAACGTAGGTAGGCTTCCAAACATTTATTGACAACCTCTTTTTGTCCACCTGTTTGAGGGTGATAAGCGAAACTCATATTTAGGTTGGTTCCTATGTGGTTCAACAATTCCTTCCAGAAATTACCCTTGAATCTGGCGTCTCTATCACTCACAATGACTTTCAGAAAACCGTGTAATTTATATATATTTTTGCAAAATATTTCAGCGATTTGTTTAGCTGAGTCTGATTTCTTTATTGCCATGAATTGAGCATATTTGGTGAGTCTGTCGACCACTACGAAAATCTTGTCCTTACCTTCAAATACAAGTAATCCCTCAATAAAGTCCATTGATATTTCTTCCCATTTCTGATTCGGAATGTTTAAGTGGTGAAGTAACCCAGGTGTCATAATATTTTCACTTTTATTTCTTTGACATGTGTCACATTTTGCTACATACTTCTGAATATCGTGACTCATCCTCTTCCAAAAGAATTGATGTGCATTGTAGTAAGTTTTAAAGAATCCTACATGTCCAGCTGACAGTGAATCATGTGACTCCTTGAGTATCTTGGATTTAAATTTGGAATTTGCATTTAGATAGATTCTTCTTCATTCTTCCATTCAAATTTTGAGTTGTCTGGAAGGTTATTGATTATCGCAGTTATTTTTGGATCCACAACCGAGACTGCAAGTAATGTTGGCTCTTCGTCCTTCCTAGATAAGGCATCTACTACTACATTGTCTTTTCCCCTTTTATGTAGTATCTCCATGTCAAAGGCGGAAATTTTTTCAATCCATTTTTGTTGTTCCATTCGAATGGAGAACTTACTTCCCAAAAGATATTGTCTCCACTTAGCCAATGCATGCATAATAGCGAGCATTTATTTGCTGTATGTGGACTTGAGACGTTCTCTTTTATTGAGTTTCCTACTTTCAAAAGCTATTGGATGCCCTTCTTGCATTAACACTGCCCCTATACCGAAGCTAGAAGCATCACACTCGTTCAATGTCGTCAACGTCAATGGCCGATTTCAGCAAAAGATTGATTGACTTGGAGAATAGGATTAGTAGCCACTCCGATGATTTCAACAAAAAATTAGTCGATCTCGAGAGTAATTTTATCAGGCATTCCGACGATATCAAGAAGCTTCAGGATATGACAAATCGGATAGAACTATAGCTTGGGTAAAACCAGATCCAATCTGAAATGAATCATAATCAGACATTAGCATTGCTGAACAACTTGTGTGGAAAGCCGAAGGTTACACCCGAACAAATACTCGAAGATGAGGGAGGTAATCAACAGCACAATTCATCAAATTCATCATATTTTCACGAAAAAGCGGAATCTCCAAAAAAAACAGCCATGCCCCATCAAGGAAATAGTAACGCGACTTTTTCAAATAAGCAACTCTGGGATACATTCACCAATCAATACCCTCTTTTCGCTCCACCATTAGCAACATATCAACTTAAGGCAAAAATCGAAATGCCCAAATTTGATGGGAACGAAAAATGCAACGTTGCGTGGTTGAATAAAGCAGAAGAATACTTCGAGATTTACGACATCAACAATGATGACGAAAAGATTAGGCACGCTTCCATGAAAATGGAAGGAGAAGCATATAATTGGTATATGTGGTGGAAGAAGACGACAATCGCCATCAATTGGACAAAATCTAAAGAATAATTCTTTAAAAGATTCCAAGGTGTAAGGGAAAAAGAGTTCTTTTCAACACTCATCAGATTACGACAAAAAGGAAGTGCGGATGAGTATACTCAAGAATGGGAGACCTTAGTAACACGAGTCCCTGGGTTATCAAAATCTTGTCTAATTCAATCATACATCTCCGGACTTAAAAACTCATCTACAAGTAGAACTTGAGCTTCATGACATTACGTCAATAGAAGTAGCAAGACGAAAAGCAAAAACTGTTGAAAAGAAATTTGAACAGATATTGTGGTCAAAACCGGAAAAAGCATATTCGAGACGAAGAATGCCCCAGTCTATGGATTCAAATAATACAAGATATGTTCCACCACACCGTCGTGAAGGTGATAAATCTAATGTGGAAATACAAAGGATAAAAGAAACGTTGTGGTGAGAAGTGGGACCCTTCCAACATAGAAGAAACAGAAGATGCCCAAGAATTCTCTCCAGAATTAGATGACGGAAGTATTCTGCAAGTGTCACTATCAACTATGACGGGTATATCACAACCTCAGACTCTTAAATTGAAAGGACATATAAAGAAGAACAACATAGTGGTTCTCATCGACTCTGGTAGCACCCACAATTTTTTAAATGCAACTGTAGTAAAGAGACTCAACATTTTCTCATTTCCCTTACCGAACATGAAGGTGATGGTAGCTAACAGTAAGAAGATTGAAAAGGTAGGGAAATGCCATAAGGTTAAATTGCAGATACAAGATTTTAATTTAGAATCCCTGTTCTTCACTGTACCATTAGGAGGAGTAGCTGTGGTCTTAGGTATCCAATGGCTACAAACTCTAGGCACTTATGCTGCCAACCATCAAGTACAATTCATAAGATTTAACTAGGGAGGGCAGAGGTACAAATTATACGAATTCCAAGCACCAGAGAATCAAATCGTATCGTCATCTCAGATGATGAAGATGATTCGAAAAGGAGCACTAGCTTATGTAGTACAATGTCACCAATTAGAAATGTTATCTACAAATATGATCAGCGAAGAGTCACCAGAAGTACAAGATCTAATTCAGAAGCATGAAAAGGTATTTCAAGACCTGCCTATGAAAATGCCTCCTAACAGGGAAATTGAGCATACAATAGAAGTCAAAGCAGGGTTAGACCCCATCAACATCAAGCTATATCGATATCCACATCACCAAAAGACTGAAACCATGTTTTCCTAGAAATTCATGAGAAAGGCTTCAACAATCATGCAACCCTCCACATTATTTAGGTATGCCTCTAGGCTTTGTTGCTTAGGAGGTTCCTTGCGCAAAGAGTTTAAATAAAAATTTAAAGATTTATTAGAACTTAGTCATTCTGACAATAAAATTGCATGAAAAATTTGGATATCTCTTAGAACTTAGTCATTCTGACAAAAAAATTACATGAGAGACGGCCATGACTACAACACGATACTACATGACTCATATAAATATCTTGATAGCTAGATTTCAACACAAGATATGCACTTATGCACCATAACGAACTAATCTTCAAGACAAATAAAGAGAATTTAATATACAAGAAAAATAGATATCTACACATTCTTATTTTACAAGTATCAAGCAAAGAACAAGACAACATACCTCTGTTGCTCCCATGTTCTCGATAACTGCAATTTTATTGCCTGTAAAGTTATATAGAGAGCATATGTAAGAAAATATTTGTAAGACAGACATTTGTTCAATGCAATAATAAATGATATAAAGGTCTCATCAAAGGAATTCTTTACACCAACTTGCGTTGCTTACAAAAGCTTTATAAATATTAAAGCACCATAGTATAATAGATGCCTAATAGAGTTCCATCAGCACATTAATTATATTATTTATTTAAATATATCAGTCTACATTAAACCCCAAATAGTCAACAAAATAATTATCATAAAATATGGAACAAAGGAATCAAAATGTCTCATGAAACCTCAAGGTTAAATCAAAATACTAACAATTTACATCTCTATGGCATAGAGTAAACATGTTATGTACCAATTGGTTGGGGCTGTTGGAAAAGTAAGTAGGTTTGGTCTTCATATTTGTCTTTGTACTCATGTCATTCTTATGTATTGGTCAAAAGAAGAAAAGAAATATTTATTAAGCATGAGTTTCATGCTCAAAGATTTTTGTCAATAGGTCAAAGCACCCATTGAGTGCTTCTAGGTTTTTGTCATAAGTCAAGGTCTGTGTCATTATGTATAAGACCCATTTGAGTATATTGTACCATACAAAAGAATTTAATTTTGTGTCATTGTGTCCTCCAATCACCAAGTTGGCTCTGTTGGGGCATGTTTCACTCTTCCGGATGACTAAATATAGGACAGATTTCGTCCTCATTTGTAAGAGAAGTCAAGCAAGTTTGATCTGGGATATTACAAGAAAAGACAGCGAAGAACTAGACGGGAAGCGAAATTTGAGGAAAAGAAAAGAGACCTGAATTGATTTGCTCACTGAAATAATTGCAGGGCCAAAGATGGAAAACGAGTTGCAGACTTGTAGTTGCAGGGCCAAATATTGAAGAACGAAATTCAGACCTATGGTTGCAGGACCGAAATATTGGCTTTTAGCAGATTGACCATCCTTGACTTGAACTTGATTGAAGATAATTTTGGAAGGGCTGACTTGATGATTGACGAAGGTCTAGGTCTAGGTCTTCGGGTCTTGGAAGTCTAATTTTGGATCTGATTCTATAAGAAGTGGATTGTTTGGGTTTTCCCCAAGTTGTGGAGTTTTGCCCTGGCATGGAACCTATATCTTGTGTCTAGACTCTATTGTATCTTGTGATCTTCATATTTACATTTTGATAATTGCTTGATGAAAGAGAACACGAAAATAATTAATAAGAAAATGTTCACAAGTAATTATCAAGCTAAGGAAAATCTCAATACTCTACATCTCCTTTGCCAACATGGTATTAGAGCCAAGGTTGACAAAAAGAGCCTAGAAGTTCACAAAGTTGTTGGCATTATGAGAAGAGAAGAAAAGGATTCTAATACAAGTCTGACTGTGAGCTAATATAAGATCTCAATTCCTAAGTTTGTGGCATCAATCAAGCAAGTAATTGTTCCTTTTCTATTTAAAATCAAACGTCTGCTATCCAAGAAACTTGTAGATCTATTACGTCCAAGAAAGAAAATCTGTCATCTGAACTTTTAAAGAGCCAAAGTTTGTGAGTCATTACAGGGCTCCGAAAGGAATCTGAGGTCCAAGGTCTGTGTTTTTCACAAAAGGATCTGAAGCCTGAAGGATCTGAAAGTCTGACAAATTCAAGAAGTCTACTAAAATCCAGGATATATATATATATATATATATATATATACATATATTACAAAGGGACTGAAGTCTAGAAGGTGAATCTAAGCCAATACCTAGAGAATGAAACTAAGTTTTATATCTTGAAGTCTAAATGTCATTCTCTGATCATTATAAGGCTGAGATATATATGCTATCCAAAAAACAGTCCAGACCATTCCAGACTTATATTAGGTCAAGGTCTGCAAAGACTTATTACAATAATCATACGAAGCATCAACACATCTGCAGTGACAATGTCAAATGCAACTTTTTTACAAAAACTTTAGTCATAAAGGAGCAAGTTCTCAAAGAGTAAGCCGGATTTTTTAAATCTAGCTATGTTCATGGAGGATTTGTTCTTACAATGAAGCAGCTAAGTGAGGAAAAGGTATCATTTTGATCAAAGAAAAAGTATAGGCCTTATGGCAGACTAATAGGCCTAGTAAGGCTACAAGAAAAGTTATACATCCAAGTGTGGAAACATCACAAGGTTTCTCTCTGAAATAGCACAGATCTGAAGCAGCCTAGACAAAGTCAAGGAAGAGGTGTCTTTACATCTCCTTGGGACTGTTTTTAGTTTCCTTGGCGAAACAGGCCACGGATTGTGAAGATGAATCAGGTTGGTTCTGTGCACAAATTTGAGGAGTACTGTGATATTGCAGTAAGGTTGTCTCTCTTTTGGAGAGGGACGAAAGGCCTAGGAAGCATCTTAATCTAGGCCGCAATCTTAGAGGACAGCGAAGGATTAGAAGGTCTGAAAAGAGCTAAGAACACAGGTCATGGAGTTGTTTAGGAGGTCTGAGGTAACCCTAACCAGATCTCAGAGTTTGCACAATGGCCAAGGACAGGGAGGAGCCTACAAGAGAAGAAAGCGAAGCTTTCTGAGGTGATTTAGGCCAGCGCTGGTAGGGCTGACGTGGTCTATTAGCAAGCCCTAACCTGGGCTGAAATCCAAAGAAGAAATTGCACCAGGCCGTGACGAAGAAATCTGGGCAGATCCGTGGCACATTGTGAAGGCTAAATCTCTGTATTGCAGGTCAAAATATCTCTATCCCTGTGGAAGAAGATCCAAACTCCTGTAGCAGTATTTTTGGGCTGGCCAGAAGTGCATACAGTAGTGAGGAAAGAGCTTCTGAAGACAGCGAAGGAATGAAGCATGTAGAAGGACTGTGGGGAAAGCCTAGCAACAAAAAAAGAGGCACAGAGACCGAGGACAAGAGGAATAAAAAAGGTTGCAGGAGCAAGGAGGCTGCTAGTAGGTGTCCTTATATGCCATAGTTTAGGGCTACTTCAGTATATAGACAGTCACCTATGTTCTGCCTTAAAGAAATCATGTGACATTCAGTCCTGATTTTTGAGATGATTGGAGAGAGTTGTAATTGTGACCCTAAATAAAGAACTGAAGATAGTCACCTAATATGGACAGTGATGTGTTTTTAGGGCTGATATGAAGGAGCTGTCGTAAAGTGGAATGTGAAGGTCTGTTCATAATGTTTTAGACAGCAGATCTGGAAGCCCTAAGTATAGCAACTGAGGATATGTAGTGTTGTCTCCAAGAATGATTTTCAAATCGGTTCCCTCTCAACCAGATTAGAGAGCACTTCTTTATAGCCAGTAAAGTGCCTTGAGGCACCACTATCAACCGACCAGCGATCACAAGAATCTGCAGGAAAGAAACTAGAAAGAGCAAAAACAAAAAAGTATTATAATTGGGTTTCAGTTGCATTGTTATCACAAATTGGGTTCTTTGAAGAACATAAGCTCTCTTTATGAGTAGAAGGAGCTTCTCTTCTTCTTCTATAATCAGATTTGTTGGAACGATTGTTGAAATTGGATCTTGGTGCTCTTTTGTTTTCAGGACAATCATGGGCATAGTGGCCATTCTTATGGCAGTTGTAGCATTGGACTTTTGATAAGTCTTTCTTCCATTTAGAAGAACTGTTGCGAGCAGGCTTTTTCGAATAGCAATGGCCTCTTCTTCCTTTCTTCTTCTTGCCTTGGACAGCAAAGGCAGTAAGTTCTCCCTCCTCATGTTTGGGAATTCTTCCTTTGGAAATCATTCTAGCCCTCTTCTTGACTGCACTTTCCCAAGAGCTAATCAAATGTAAGAAACTTGTCATTATTATTGATGATAGTAATAAAAGTTTCCCAAGAAGAAGAAAGATCTCTAAGCGTAATCAGCATCAGCGCTTTATCATAAATAACTTCAGCACCAAAATTTGACAGTTGATCTTTGATTTTTGACATTCTCATGAAGTATGCTTGAATTGTCACTCCTTTGTTCATCTTAATATCCTTGAGCTGATTCTTCACAGTAAGAATTTGACTCAAGTTGTTCACTTGATACATTCCAATCAGCTTGTCATACATTTATTTGGCTTTCTTCAAGTTGGAGGCAAAAGTGATGAGGTGGTCTCCCATAGAATCAAGGATAATCCTTTTAACCTTGACTTCTCCCTTCTTGTATCTAGCCTCGATAGCAACATTGGAGTTTTCAGTTGGTTCTGCTACCTCTCCTTCAAAATACTCAAGAACATCATGTTCCTCAAGAGTAATATCCAATTTTCCCTTCCAAGGGAAAAAGTTTGAAGCATCAACCAGCTTCTCTTCATTCTTAAAGTAGGAGGAAGACATCTTGATCTGCTCAAAATTTCAGCAACAAATAGAAAGGGATGGCAAGAGATATTTCAGCAATAAATGAAATGAAGAAATATTTAAGCAGAAAATGAGCAGCATGTGATATCTCAGCAAAAATTGGGTTTCAAATAGAGTGGACAACACTTGACATTTCAGCTGAAAATGGGTTGTAAATAGAGTGGACAGCAACAGATATTTTAGCAGAAAAAATGGGCTGCAAATAGAATGGACAACACTTGATATTTCAACAGAAAATGGATTGTAAATAAAGTGGACAGCAAGAGATATTTTAGCAGAAAATGGGTTGGAACAACACTTGTCTTCTTGAGTTTGTCTTCACCAAAGCTCTGATACCATGTTGAAATTCTAAAGTTCTATGTCGTAACAATTATTTGATCCAATAACTTGTTTAATGTGCAATATTAGTTAAGCAATTATAGATAGAACACAAACCATATACATAATAGAAAACGGCCAAGAACTCAATAAGGCACAGTGAGTTTAGGTCCAAAGAACGGGGGCAAACCCCCAAGGGGAAAACCCAATCAAATTTTTCTTCTATTAGAAATCAAATGTTCAAACTTCAGCAAAGATACAAAATACAATGAGAGAAGAGCAGTAACTGATGCAAACATCGAATTACTTTGGCTCAACAAGTTCGGCTCTTACTCTTCAAGACTCTCTCTCTCTCAATTCTTCTCTAATCTCTCTAGTTCTCTCTCTCTCAAGTTCATTCTCTCCTTTGACAATCCATAAGTGAGTTGTAGAGAGAATGTGAGGCACCAATATAAAGGAAGAGCAAGGAGGTAGAATTCATGAAGGAGTAACTCCCATGCCTTGAGGAGAAGTTACATAGGCCAAAATAGGAGTGTAACTTGTGCCATAAAGGAGGTATGCTTGCCTTAGTAACTCATGCAATCAAGAGGGAGTATGCATGCCTTAGTGACTTCAGCCATGAAAGAGGAGAACACATGTCTTAGTAATTCAAGCCACCATTAAGGAGAAGTGTAACATATGCATTAACGAGGTGTAAGAGGAATCTTTATGACGGGTCATTCAAGTGTGTAAGAAGTGTAAGAGGTGTGTAAAAGCATTAAAGAGAGAGAGGGAGAGAGTAATGTATCATTGAATGAGAGTGTTTGATTTGCCATCAAGGAGAGAGATGTGAGGTGGCATGATTGAGTGCCAAGTAGGAGAAGTGACATGTAATTCCGCTTTAGATAATATTATAGTATCACAAGTGTAATAATAATAATTTAATAATATTGATGATTAAATTAAAAATTAAACAATATAGATTGATCAAGGATAAGTTAAGTGATTTTCCATCATCTATACCTGATTACTCATAGAGCCAAGGTAAGTTACTATATTTGGAAAGTCCTGGTTGAAATGATAGACATGACTTTCTACTTTTGGAAAGTCACTCTCTAATTGTTAGAAACGAGATTTTATGCAAGGAAATCCATCCCTTAGCTATCAATTTTCAACAATTAAACCTAGATCAGCCACTTTGGTAGATATGATTGGGTTTTCTAAGCCCTCGCATTCCTGCTATGCATAAATGCAAACCACTCAAGTCAAACCCTTCCCAGTATTGTAACTATTGAACACAACAGACTAGTCTTCGTCCTCCTTTTGGGATAGAGTCAACCCATGAAGATGCTCGAGTGCCTACAGGGGCATAGATCCTTGGCGGATTGATTCAAGTAAACCAAAGATGCATAATAAGCTACACGTATCTACTAGAGAACAATCGGTCTTATTGGCATTTTTTTCCCCATTCATGAATCATCATAAGACAGCCCAGTCATGATCCAAAGTCCATCTATGTCTACGGAAATCTTCAAGGAAGTAACCCAATTTATTAAAATTATTTCTCTATCTATAGCTCAACACAAGATAGTAGGATAGTCCACACTTTTGTTATAGAAGGTTAGCATAACTTTACAATTGGTAAATCCTAGTTGAGTTTGGTTTCATGTTGTGGTTGGTCAATCAATTCATTCATTCAAGACTATTTGCAACTATTGAGTTTGACTAAACAAATTTATTTGGATTTACTAGTTGGCAACACTGCATTGTTTGGGTATTGTGATATTGAAAACATAGTATTGTTTACTGAAGTCCTATATCATTTCTTGAGCAAGTTATTTGTGTTATTTCCTATACAAGAAGAATGAAGTTTATTGAAACCCTAGTTATGTAAGGAAACCCTAGGGCAAAATCTCTACAGGACATTACGCATTTAAGGATTGGTCTGTCAGTGAATCAGTCTCTCTTTTGGTTTTGTTCAAAAGGCATCTTGGCATCAATTTGCAAACATTTGAGAACAAGGTCAAATCAAAAGCAGAAATCTTCAAGCATATCCTTGACTTAAATAAATTAGAAGTAGACATCAATAGGTACACCATTGAGATTTTATGCTTCAGCTTATTTATGTATTATCTTGACAATATGCAAAAGGAAATTATATAGTTGATTGTTCCTCTAAGGTATTCGTAAGAAGTTTTGAGTTTGGCTATGTTGAAATTGCTATTGAAGTAAAAGACAAGAAGCAATCCTGAAGTTTGAAAACTCTGATCTGAAGCGCACATTGGCAGAAAGGGTTTCATTGAATAACTTTGTAAGTGGGACAATGTCCCTAGTACGAGAGCCGACAAATAGTTTCTCTATTTTTAAATATATTTTCAGGGTGTTTGCGTGTTGCAAGGCAGGAGAGTGAAGTCGCCTTTAGGTTGTAGCTTGAAACTACTTTAGGTTGGCAAGTTCGTGCTAGGGCAAGTTGGAGCTTGTAGGGTGTTGGAGCATCCAATCAGTTGCAATTGATAAAACCAAGGCGATGGAGCATCTTTCCAGTTGGAGCTGATAAAACCAGGGTGCAGGATCATTCTTTCAAGACATGGAGCTACCTGATAAGCTTGAATGTTTTTCTAGAGTACTAGGGAGTTGGGGCTTCCTTTTTAGTTGGAGTAGAAGCATTTTTGTACTCACAAAATATTAGAAAAGTGTTCGATGGTTTTTCTTGTGGAAGGGTTTCCACCTAAAAATTTGTTGTGCACTACTCTTGTGATGTGTTGTTGATTATTGTTTTATTGTTCATGCTTTAAAATTTTATAATTAACTAATTGTAAGTGAAATACCGACTCAAAGCCCTCTTAGTATTTCCAACAGAGGGTGCATGCTTGGAAAGCATGCCAAGGCAACTTTACCAAGTGACATGCACAGGTCTATGGAGATTCTAGACCTAGAGCATTCAAGTGTTTGAATATTGATATCAATAGTTAAGGCAATGATTCATGACCATGACTTGTCAATGTTTCTTTGGGAAAAAGCATGTAACACAACAATCTACATCCAAAGCCCACATGTTCTCATAGGGTCTTGGAGAATAAGACACCATAGGAGACATTAATTGGTGTGAAACCAGAGGTGAGTCAATTTTTCATCTTTGGTTGTCCAGTTTATATTTACACACTAGTAGAAAAGTGAACCAAGTTGGCGCTCTCCAATAACAAGGGTTTACTTGTGGGTTACAATGAAGCTTCAAAAGCCTACAAGAACTATATTTAGTGCAAAGAAAGGTAGTAGTGAGAAAGGATGTAAAGTTTGACAAAGACTTTGCATCCAAGACGTCCCAAGAACCTATTCCAACGACAGAGGATGAGGGGCAAGAAGCTACTAAGGTTGAGCGAAGGCCACCAATGACCTCCAAAGTAGTACAACAACTTTCCAATGAAAAGGAGGAGATAGTGGAACCTTCGACTTTTGTTAGGAGACCTCAATGGTTAAAACTTAATATTGAGGGATGCTCCGGAGAATGTTGTGGCTCCTAGGAGTACATTTAGAGAAAGCAGACCCCTGAGAAGTTTCCAAACTAATGGCATTGATGAATGGCATCATAGACTCCAAACCTTATAGATTTTAGGAAAGCAAGCCAACAGGTTGGGCAAGATGCCATGGTGTAGAAGCATACCTCCATCATGAAGAAGGATGTTAGGGACATTGCCAAAGATTGAAGGAGAAGTCAATAGTGAGGTCTACGTGGCTCTACAAGATCAAGCATGCAACAAATGGCAACATTGAAAAGTTCAGCATGAGGTCCGGTTGAAGCCCCGAAAATCGGGTCTACAACAAAGGGGATAACCACCCGGTCCGGACCTTGAAAGCAGCTCCTTTTCCGTTTGGGATGGTGGGTCCGACTAGGGATAATGGGACCAGTTTCCCAATTTGTTTGTGATGATAAGAGTTGATATTTTCATTTCTAAAGATTTCTAAATAGAATGCTTTTAATCTAAATCTAATCTAAAACATGCAATTTTATTCTAATGAACGGAAACATTTAATTTTAAAACTATCCCAGGATTAATTCTTGATTTATGCGATCTAAAATAATTTCTAACAGCAATTGGTAATAAAGATCATTCAATTGCTATAAGAAAAGAATTCATTAAAAGTGAATTGTTTCGTATAAGAAATTAGTCGAAACAATTGTGAGAAGCATATTGCATAATAAGTTATTCATACATTAAGCATAAAAATAATAGTCACCGCCGTACAAAAGTGTCAAATGATAACTTAAACATTCAAGCTTTCATATATAAACAACTGAAAATAACATATTACTTGACACATAAGCAGGAATCATTAAGAGATAAAAGTACCATTGATAACAAGTCCTACTCATGAGCTTCAACAATATAGATTTAGCTTCTCAGAATTCAACATCTACTAAGATTACAAAAGTGTATTTCAGTAGCAGAAATTCAACACAGATATCAATAAATCTCGTTCCATCTATTCATCAAAACCTCCTCAGAGGGTGCAGAAGTGCATGTTCTGAAAAAATGTTTTTGACAAATTTATGGACCCCTCTCTATATGCATGAGAGGGATTTAAATATTAATAACTAAAGACTAAAATAGTTTATTACAAAAATATAGGAAGAGGTTTACATGACCGTCCTCATTTAAGGCAAAAATAAATCAAAATAAAACTAAAGCTGTATCTGAAAATTAACTATACATTTGTTGTCTGAGATCGCAAGCATTCAACATCGGCTTCAAGAGTGTCGGTTGGCCGACCTCCGATTTTAGTTGTCCTGCAAAAACAAAATCAGCAAGCGTTGGCGTTATCTTTTCGGCGGAATTTGTAAGGCATTTTAGAGTCATACATTGACTGTGCGGTTTAACCAAGTATTGCCAATAAGTGTTTCAATTCAACTTGGTGAACTTCTTGATTGACTCTGCCTTTTCTTCAGCTTTCTGTCTCCAGCTTATCTACAGTTGATGTGCTTTCGGGAGAAATCCTGGAGCGGTTTCTGATATCAGGTTTGCTCTATGCAGATTTTCATTGACACGGTCAATGACATTGCTCGTTGTTGTCGCTGCTTCTTCCGCTGACTGTTCTGCCATTTTGATCTGTGCATCCCACTTATTGAACAGCATTTCTTTATGGGATTCATTGATCTCAAGTAACCCTGCTTTCTTGCCTTCCTCCGATTCCTACCAATTCAAATAATCAGAAATTTTCTTATCGATTAAATCATAATCGAGTCGCAAATCCACGACTTGACTTGTGATTTTGTCGCTCATCTCACAATGGGAGCTCCATTGCGATATTCTTTGGCAGAGTGCCTCTTGCTGTTGCAAGAGTTGGCCATTCAAGGCAAAGACTTCTGAGACAAATTCGGTGACTTTGGGGTCATCTTTATGCATTCCTAACATGGCCTGTAATTCATATTCCTTTTCGGCCAAACTGCTTTGGTACCCCAGCTGCATCTGTTGATAGTCCTGTTGTAATTTTTCCAATTTTTCTTCCGCTTCCCGGTTAGCACTAGCCTGCTGTAACTGTTGCTGCAAAAATAGGATTTTTTCTTCTTATCCTTAAGCAATAGTTGTACTTCAGATGCTTTATCAATAGTAGCAGAAGCATAGGCTCCTGCGATCTGGGATAACTTAGTCAAATTTTCTGTAGGATCAGTGGTAGGGTCTCGCTAAAGGACATCTAGCTGCTCTGCGTCTGGTGACAGCATGCTGTCTAATTTTCGTTTCTTTCTCTGTCTTCTTACCACTGCTTTGTGCTGTGGACTATAAAATACATCTAGAGGAGGGATCTCCTCTATCTTCAGCATGATTTCAGATGATGGAGCTATGGGAATGTGCTCCATTTCTGGAGCATTGACGATTGTTTCAATGACCATTTCCGTCATTGTCTGTGTTGTATTCTCAGGTGCCTCCTTTTTTTGCTCCTCGGTATTGATCAATTCATTAAATTTTTCCCACTCTTTCTCCAGCACAATTCTTACTGGCTTTTTTGGCTGGACGAGGGGAGCGGGAAGCTTCACCTGTGTTGGCAACAAAACTACTTGTTCTGGGTTCTCTTTAGATTGGGCAAGATCCCTAACTGACCCTTCACTTTTATTATGGTCGCTCTCTAATCGTTTAGACCATTCTGGTGATTCATTTCCAGACTTAGACTTGGACTTGTCTGTCCCCGAGCTTCCACTTATACTGATGCTGGGAGTGGGCTCCCTTACTAGTTCTAAGCACAACTTGTCCAAGGGGAGGTTTGCCAATCTTCATTCTCTGTAGAGTTTGAATTCTTGAAATTCTGTTGGGCCAAATTGGATTTGGGCCATGTGCAAAATGTCTTTAAGTGTGCTCTTCTGCTGGAAGACGTCGTCAAAGAAATCATCTTCTTTAGTGAATACATTTATTTTAACAATCGCAGTAAAAAAAAATATTACATCAAAGGGATCAAACTATCTCACTAGAAATTTAAGCAGTCGTAGACTCAGCATGTTGTCTACTTCTTTGAAAGCATGACCTAAATCAAAGCTTCCACTTATACTGATGCTGGGAGTGGGCTCCCTTACTGGTTCTATGCACAACTTGTCCAAGGGGAGGTTTGCCAATCTCCATTCTCTGTAGAGTTTGAAATCTTGAAATTTTGTTGGGCCAAATTGGATTTGGGCCATGTGCAAAATGTCTTTAAGTGTGCTCTTCTGCTGGAAGATGTCATCAAAGAGATCATCTTCTTTAGTGAATACATTTATTTTAACAATCATAGTAAAAAAATTTATTACATCAAAGGGATCAAACTGTCTCACTGGAAATTTAAGCAGTCGTAGACTCAGCATGTTGTCTACTTCTTTGAAAGCATGACCTAAATCAAACAGTGAAAAAGCCCCACAGGCCACTGGGAATTGCGACCAGATTGCCTTTTTCTTGTCTTTTAACTCTTTGCTCATTCCTCCAACCCCGCAGGTTTGGCAGGCTATTTCACGGGCCATTAACTTATCCGGAACATACAAGGGAAGTACATGAGGGGAAGCAATGCTTCCAAGTACTCTGATATAAGTGAAAAACTCTTCTCCAAACCATCTTCCGCCAGGGAGAATATCAACTTCAGCTTCGGGGGAAAATCTTGGAGCGTCTTTATTATACAACATTCTATGAAGGGGTAGCATAACTCCATGGCAAATTTTATAAAAATATGGGATAAACTTAGAATCCCACAATTCCTTATGGTAGACCTAAATGGGCAAGGAATTTTGTATAGTCCACTTCCAACCCATGAGAGGAAATCTAGAAACAGAACAGATTGCATCCATGACATAAGCAGCTAAAAAGGAGGATAAATTCTCTGAGAGGGAATTCTTTTAGATTGGTAATTCCAAATAGCAATGGCTAAGTTATCAGACAATATCTGGGCCCAATCCATAATAGTGGCGTTAGTAGCTGCATCTAATAGGGGTAGCCACTCGGATGAAAACTTGTTGATATCAGGCCTTCCAAATAGCCTACATAGCATAGCAGCAGCAAAACAATACGGGGAGGAGAGGGAACCAGTACTGTACATACCATATTTGTCCTTCTTCAATGGCTCTTCCTTTGTTGACCAGCTTTTGGTACATTCCGCCAAATCTTCGTTCTCTTTGGCAAATTTCTCCACGAACTGCTTATTGTAGCTAGCCTGCAGCTCTGGTAAATGATACAGACATCTTAAATCCTGTGGGGTAAATGACCCAATAAGTTCTTGGTCTCGAGACTTGAATTGCCTGTCTGTTAGATCAGCGCTATCTAATACCCACTTGACCATATCTGTATAGGTAAGTATCTTAGGCCTTGTTGCTATGCGGTGCAGGAATGAGCATGCAGGTTCAGTAAGTGATGCTTCGGATGACCCGCATGCATCTGCTGTAACTGTAACTTTCATAACTCTGGGGTTTTCTTCTTCCAGCAGACTGTACATACATTCCCAACAGGATATGTCGGCTTCTCTGGTATAGGTGGTGTTTGTGAATAAGGGCGTCATCTCTGTTTTCTCAGCAACCGAAGCTTTTCCCTTCTTTCCCATTACGTTCTACACACTGACCTGTTTATTGTTCTTCTTGCCGCTCCTGTAAGTTCACAAGTAAGGAACGAATAATGGTAAGTGATAAAGTGACGGGAAAGCTCTTTAATTTCGAAATCATATCAAATATATCACCCTACGTGAAATAACCTTTCGATCAGATCTAAATCTTTCCTCATAAATGACCATCAATAAACCACAAAATTGATGTTAATGCCCATAACTCAGTATCAGATTACGAGAAATATTTCATTGAACAATGAGCCCTGTTGATCTACGATAAAGAGATTTTGTGATTTGCTTCGCAATATCGCTAATCCTTTTCATTAACAATCATTTATTCCTTTATGCGACTACGAGATGCGATTTGTGAGATGCTTTATCGCATATCGCATGATCGGGATGTTTTATCTTAGGAGGTGTTTGCAACATATGAAATCTACAATATGCGATGAGTCCGTAAGGCGATCTCGCATTATCGCGTTTTCGCACTTCCGAAGGTTTGTTTCTATGATATCCTCCTTTACCCTTTTGCAATGTGATGTTTATTGTTAAGAGAAACATTTTATTGGAGACTTATCATAATACTTAAGATTTTGGTTTAGCGGATGTTTTTCCTAAGCTTATGATAGTGTGTTTTATTCAAAGGGAATTCTAAGTGCTAGTTTTTATTTTTTTTAGAAGGGTCCCCATTTACTTTAGTGTTATTACTAATACTAAAGTAAAAAGGGGGGTTGTTGCTGGCCACAACAGGTCCATGGCAAGATGTCTCTCTTCGAAAAACAGAGAAGATGTCTCGTTTAGATAGACAAAGTGGATTGCAAGGAGACATTTGCTCCTATCACAAAGTACACTTGCATTAGAGCAATTGTATCCTTAATTTCATTTATGGTATGGAGGATACATCAAATGGACATGAAAACAACTTTTCTTAACAGGATCATTGACAAAGAAGTATACACATAGCAAACCTCAGGACATTGAGGTAAATGGGGAGGAGTGTCGTGTTTGCAAACTTAAGAAAACCTTACATTCACCAAGAACATGATATTCATGGATAGATGGTTACTTGAATAGTATGGGCTTCACCAAAAGTGACCTGACCTATATTATATAATTGTTGGGTCTAATCTCCTTGTTTTGGTGATGTATATGACTTGTTTCTTACAAAACAGAGAAGCTCATTCAATGGTGCAAAACATATATGGCAGCAACGCTTCAGAAGGACATCAGCTTGAGGCATTATTTCTTGGATTTGGAGGTCTCACAGAAACCAAGGAAGATCTTACTTAGGTAGGATAAGTATGCAGTTGAGGTCCTCGAGAAATTTTGAATGGAGGACTACAAACCTATGGCCACACCCATGATAAATTATCTGAAGGAGGTGACGACTTCAAATTCAAAGCTAGTGGATCCCACATAATACAGGCAACCAATAGGTTCCTTGACGTATTTGGTCAACAATAGACTTGATATATGTTTTGGTATGAACACCTTAAGTCAATTCATCGTAGAGCTAAGGCAAGAGCATCAGGTAGCAGCAAAACATGTTCTCAGATACCTGGGGGGCACAATGGAGTATGAACTAAGATATCCTGAAGATAGTGAAGTGAAGCTACAAGGGTATTCAAACTAGGCAAGCAGTGTAGTGGATACGAATAACACCTCGGGGTGCTACTTTAGCTTGGGATCGCCAATGATATCGTAGATTAACAAGAGGCAACATTCCGTGGTTCTTAGCTCAATAGAGGCAAAATAAACAGTAGCTAGTGCTTCTAGTTGTGACACCGTCTAGTTTTGCAAGTTACTTACAGGATAGTTAGATAGGGAGTTGGATCCCAAAGTGGTTTATTATGATAATCAAAGTTGTATCAAACTCCTTGAAAATCCAGTGTTTCATGACAAGTCTAAACACATATATCACTTCATATAAAATAGTATTCAAAATAGAGCAAAGAAGGGAACAGTAAGCTCCAGAATATTCCCAAAAATCAATAGGTAATTAATATCCTCACCAAGCAAAAGAGAAGTTTGAAGCTTTCAAAGATAGACTGGGATTGATGCAAAATTCTTTCCACTAAGAGGGAGTTGAGAATTGCAGCCTGAATAGGAACTTCTTGCACAAGGTTCAATGTGAATGTGCAGGAAGTGGTTCGAGACACTTTATTAGTGACCACTCAGGAAAAGTGGAAAATAATTATATCTTGTAATTTTACTTTAAAATTTAAAAAAAGGGTGGAATTCAAATGTTTTTAAGTCAACTAGTCTGAGGAATCTAACAGAAATGTTCCAGAAGTTCTAAAACATCAATGACTTAGATTATAATTTAATCTTAGCCACACATCCCATGATTGAGATAAGGGGTAGCTATGACTGAGGAGATTAGTTATCTTCTCTCAAAGCATAAATAGGACAAAATAGCAGAGGTCAATCTCACATAAAAGTGAAGAGTGCAGCAGAGTTGGAGGGAAGGACTAAGTATTTTCAAGGAGAAGCCAATCAGATTGCTGAAGTGACTAGAAAATACACCAGACGTACACTTACATAGCAGTTTTCCCCATGCATAGGCCATACAGATTTGCAGGCAGTACTTTGTCTTTGGAGATTGCTTAAACATGCTTCAATTCTGAGATAAGAGAAAGAGTGATCTGCTGTTCAGAACAGTCAGGAGAGAGCAGGTCTGTTGCTGTAGCTTTTTTCCTTTTTTACACAGATCGTACACTTCAGATCTGGGAGATTTAGTGACTGAACAGCTGCTGGTTCAAATCAGGCTATAAAGGTCATCTTGGAAGCTTTGATCAAAAGAATGAAAAGATGATTAGAAGGAGAAATCCCTGTGTGTGTATGTCATTTCTTCCTCAGTTCATTTTTCAGCGGTTGTGTGGTGGATAGAATGTTAAAAAATAGCATTTTCTGCCTTTAAAACATTCTGGTTTGAGTTATTTAATGAGAGAATATTAGGACAGCAGTAATTTATGTGAAAAAATCATTACCTGATTCCTACTGCAGCAACTGATTTTAATTCTGCTAATTGTTAATTCGATTAACCAATTTACTCGCTGTGTGCTACGGCAAATATCAAATTAAATACACTGCAGCCTACACAAATAAAAACTGCAGAAACTAAATACAGCACAAGAGAGAAATAAACATCACACACATCTACACAGTTACTTTTGGACAAATGTCCCCGGAAAAACCCAATGCGGGAAAACCGGTGCAGCAACTGAGGGTTTGTATTATTAAGCAGTAGTTTTTCTGAATACAATCTCTGGATGCCTTGCTGGCTATCCAGTACAGAGAATATCACTGACAGAAGATTAGAGAGAAATACCTCCCACTATCACTAGCGATCCTGACTGATCGAACCACAGAATGGCTAGTCCCTTGCTGCCTCTGTGTAGTCACTGCGAGGGCCCAGCGTCACAGCTCCTAGGGACTATGTCACTCCCTTTGCTGATCGATTTGCCTCTTTGAGACTTCGATTTTGTCCTCCCGGTCTCACACCCCAGCTCCCGGCTTCAGAAATCGACCTCTCCAGCAAAAATACGGATCTCCTCAAGTCTCTGCGTTGCCTCTACGTCAAGCTACGCTGCCCAGTGTAGCCTCTACGCTGCCTCTCCCAGATCTCTCTTTGCCTCGTCTGATGAGTATTATCAGATCAGGAGAAATCTTCAACCGGATCTATCCCTGCCCCTCGCTACAAGAAATCACTTCAAATCTCTCTGGCAATTGTTGCGTTGCTCACTTCAGAAATTCGATCTCTGATCTCCCACTCGATGTATCTTCCAAATGCCCATCAATCCTCCTCTTATAATCCTTCTGTTGAGAACCAACAGCTCAAATTAGATCCTAATCAATGGCTCAGATCATTTTGGCTTGATCCTTGTCTTCTTCTAGAAGTTTTACCCACGGTTAGATTAATACCTTTTAATTATTTTAATTTCCTAGGTTTAGACTTAAGCCTCCATTAAAAATAATTAATTATTTTAATAAAATTGTCTCCAGGTGGAATTTCCCAAAACGATTTCTGGGTATTGTGGGATACATGTGTCCAAGCCTCCCTGCAAAATTTGAGGCTTAGAGCACATCCGATGGTACCAGAAATCAACACTCCCTCTTAGCGAGGATCGTTCTCTAGTAATGCAACCTACTGAAGCATCACTATGATTCTGAAACATCTCCCTCTGCGTTGTTGATGTTTGACATCGTTGCCTACCAACTACTGCGCAAATGTTGCATTTGTACTGTTGCTGACACTGCCACTACCAACACTGTATCTATAGTGCAACCCTCATAAGTTTTGCATCTGTGTTGTTGTTGGCATTGCCACTGCCAACATTGTTTTTGCACTGCAACCTTCTCCAATTGTTGTTGCTATTGCATCAGCAACGGGAGAGCATCCAAAATTACTTGAACAGGTGTTCAGCATGATGCATCTGTTGCTGGAGTTCTGACTGTTGCTAGTCTTTGCGTTGACCCTCTGAAGAATCTGCATTGTTGCTGGCCTCTGCACTGCTGCCAACTCTAGCTCTGTGTTTCTCAATCTTTGGTGCTCCTACTGCAACTGTCACTCCGGCTCTCCTTTGCATCAATTGTCCTGGTCCATCCTGCTACCTCTGATCTGGGCTCCCGTAGCAAGGAATTGATCTGAGAGGTGGACTCCTCAAGGATCTTGCCCATCTGCAGTTCTTTCAAACTACAGTTCTATATCACCCCACCTTTGGGCGATCATGGCAAACTCCTCCTCCTCGATCTGTGTGGATGCACCCTTCGGATCATGCTTCTTGTCCTTGTCCTTCTTCTTGAGAGGACACTACGTAGCATACTGGCCAAGTTCGCCACACCGAAGGCACTTGATCTTCGAAATACCTTTCTTCTTCCGATGCTCTTGCTGCCCCTTGGATGCGAGGGTTGCATTCTCATCCTCCTCCTTGAGCTTCTTCCCATTGTTGCTACTACCATCAAGTTTACACTTGACTAAGGCCCTCCTCATCTCTTCTTGCTGAAGAGCGGCCCACATTCCTTCTTAGTCTGCCAGTTTCTCCCTGCCCAGGATGCTCTGGACAAATACTTGCCACTGTTCTTAAACCGAGTTCAGGGCCAGCCTCACCATCTCGATAGGCTGAGGTGTTGACCCCACAACTGCGAACTTGTCTCGGGTTTCCTGAAGCTTTGCAAGGAACGCATCAATACGTTTCCCCTTCTGCATCTGCATGGATCCCATCTTCTGCTCCAGGTACATCTTATGTTGTTCGGAAGATCCCTGATATAGCGTGGACAATGCTTCCCACATCTGTCGGGCAATATCTTTGCCGGCAATGTGACAATACGTGATCTCTCACTCCGTCGAGGATCAATCGTTTGGACTTTTCCATTTCAGCCGTGTACTTCTTGAGCGGATCGAGATCTGCGGGTACAGCTACCACACTATTGACGTAAGTTTTGAGATCGTGCTCATCCAGAAGGTATAAGATCCTTGCCTTCCAGATCACATAGTTGGATGCTACCTCCAACCGATCCTGATCTCGCAACCCATTTGTTGCCATCTCTGCCAACGAGTTGTCGAACTACCTCCTCTACGCAACACCAGGCTAGCCTACACACTCCCTGTTGGAGTTAGTAGATCAACTTCTCTCTGTTGTTGCTAAGGACTTGAGAAATCGGACTTTTCGGATGGAAGTCCTCTAAGAAAGAATTCCCTCAAGTGTGTTGATTTTGGGTAGCATCGGATGTGCTCTAGCCTTGAAAATTTGTGCAGAGGCTAAGGCACATTAGATCTCCAAGACCCAGAAATCGTTTGGAGAAATTCCACCCGGATGAGGAGTTATTAAAATAATTAATATTTTTAATGGATTCCTAAGTCTAAACTTAGGAAAATAAAAATATTAATGTGTATTAATAAAATATGGGTGAGAAAGTTCTATGTGACGAGGATCAAGCTAGTTCTCATCTTAGCCTTTGATTAAGGACTTAATCTCAGTCGTTGATTCGTCAACAGAAAAAGTACAAGAGGCGGCTTAAGGGTCGGCTGGAGACAAACTAAGAGAGATCAATCAGTTCGATTTTCTGGGGCGAGGTTTGCTAAGGAAATCGAGCAAGTGATCATTTGCAGTGAGGGGCAGTTCGCTAGGAGGACGAAGAATACATAGCAGAGAGGCAGTGCAGTGTCGAAGAGACAGTGCAAGCCCTAGAAGGGTTGACGCAAAGGCTGTAGCAGCTGATGCAGAGGACGTAGAGGGTCGTAGAGGCTGACACAAAAGCCGTAGAGGCTTAAGCAAAAGTCGTAGAAGGCTTCAAAGGCAACGCTGGGGAGATTTTGTGGGGCAGACTGGGAGCACATCAGCAGATTTTGAGCCAGGATAGGGTGACGCAGCTCCCAGAGGAGTGACGCAGTTCCTGAGCAGTGCTTGGAGCAGCTTTCGTTGTCCAGCATAGTGAACATTCGGAGTCGTTGTGTGGTTTGATCATCCAGTTGTCGATTTGTCGGAATATCTGTTTCCAAATAGAGGTACTATTGTCGAGGATATTCTCCGTTGGGTGAGCCATTTCTGGCACCTAGTTGTATTCACGAAATTTGCTTAATAATACAAACCCTCTATATGTTGAACCGATCTTCCCAAATTGGGTTTTTCCAGGGACGATTGTCCAAAACTAACGGTGTCCCTTGTGTTATTGTTTCTGTTTATTTCAGTGCATGATCTGTATATCTGTGAAGGCTGCAATAGTGTTTACATCGATGTTTATGCAATTAAATAACTTGTTAATGTAAAGAACAAGTAGGAGTTTGTAAACCAGTAATTGCAGTAGGGGTTTCTGATGTGTTAGATTTAGGAATTTTCACATGGTATCAAAGGGATTGCAGATCATAGGCGACTGAAGACACCAGCCGATAAATCTGAGAATTTACAGCAGAGAAGCAATTGTCCCAAGAGACAGCGTTGTTCCAAAGTTGAAGAGGCAAGAGGAGTGACGCAATGCAGAGAGTGTGAGGTAGAGGCTCATGCAGTGCAGAGAGTGTGAGGTAGAGGCTCACGCAATGCCTGCGTCAGCATTCTACGCCGGAAGAGGATGACGCAGTAGCTGGGAGGAGCCCACGCAGTAGCTACGTCAGCCATCAAGGCCAGCGCAAAGGCAAGGGAGGGCATAACAGGCTCACAAAGAGCCATGTCATCCTTCTGATCCAAGAAGGATTGACGTAGTTGGCCGAGAGGAGCAGATTCAGCCCACGCAGAGATTGTGCAAAGCCTGAAGGGCTCAGATTCTTCGAGTTGCAGGGGCTAAGGAAGTTGTGCAAATTTTGATTTGTGGAGTTGGTGGGACACAGTTTGTGTCGGCGCAGAACAGTGTCTAAGGAAACTGAACCAAGGTAGAGGGAAGCACTACCTCGACAGATTTCTAGCCAAGAAATCTAGATCTGCGTTGCAACGGCAAAGGAGGATTGGAGAGGAGCAATTCGACAGTTAGCCAGAGGATTTCTAAGAGGGAAATCAAGACTCAAAGGGAGTCTAGAGAAGAGGAGCAGAGATGGCAATGAATGGATTGAGGGATCAAGACAGATTGGACGGGGCTTCAAATTTTGTTATCTGGAAGGCCAGGGTCTTGGAAATCTTGGATAAACATTGCTTCAAGGACTATGCCTTGAAAATAGTAGTTGTCTCGGTTGACCCTGATGCAGCAAATGAGAAGTATGAGGACACCCAGGTGAAGGTGAAGGTAAAATGCATGATCCTAGACAGGGTCAAGGATCATGTAATACCACATATCGCTGAGAAGAACACAGCAAGGGAAATGTGGCAAACACTGACCACCTTATACCAGGGCTCTTCCGTACAGCGGAAAATGTTACTGGAGAATCAGCTAAAGTCATATCAGATGCAAAAAGGAGAGGAGATAGATCCATTCCTTTTCAGGTTGCAAGGAATTCGCGATGAGCTTACTTCCATGGGGTCTACACTAGATCCAGAATTCATGGTCAAGACTGCCCTGAAAGCAGTCTCCGAGGAGTGGAAGACATTTGTCCAAAGCATTTTGGGCAGAGCGACTCTCCTAAGTTGGGAAGAGATGTGGGCAGCTCTTCAACAGGAAGAGCTCAAGAGATTGACCAAGGCAGGGAGTAGTAGTAAGGGAGTTCGAATCAAGAAGGAGGAGGAGGAGGATGCAGCTCTCGCATCAACGAGATAGCAGGGAGTACAGAAGAGGAAGAAGAAAGACATCTCCAAGGTCAAGTGCTTCAACTGTGGGCAACTGCAACATTATGCCTCTCAGTGCCCCAAGAAGAAAGGCAAGGGAGAAGCTTCCGACTCAAAGGCTGCTCTAGCAAAGGCGGAGAAGGATGTCGAGGCTGATGATGATTGTCCCATGAGTGCTCATGCGCCTCTAGATAAGAGGTTGGGTGACCTGGAGCTGTAGTCAAGAGGACTACATGCAGAGGCAAGATCCTTGAGGTGCCCAAACTCTTGGATCACATACAACTAGAAGAGCCCTTAACGACAGTAGCATGATGATAGGTGTCGGGTAGAGAAAGGTCTGATGGAGTGACAAGGCAATGCTAGAGTGCAGAAGTCTGTAGCAACGCAGTGGAGGTTGCAGCAGTGCGAGAGGCACAAAAGAGGTTGCAGCAGCGCAGTGGTAGCAGAGGCAGCACAAGATAGCAGCAGAGGTGGCTTCAGCATCACAAGGCTTCCAAACTAACCAAGATGTCAGCATTTGGGTGAAGTCAGTTACTTACTTCTCGGTAACTGAGTTGCAGTGCAACGGTTAGAAGTGGCAATGCTGTGGTCAACATGATGCAGCATGTTGAGAAAGAGCTCCAATACAGATGTAGCAGTGGCAGTAGTAGTGTCATGGGTAACAGTACAGGAAGCAACAGTGCAGTGGATGTGGGCAGCAGGCCAAGCATCAACATAGAGGACCGATGCGGAGGATCAGTGTGATGCTTCTATGGTGAAGCATTGCTAGAGCACATTCCTCGCTAAGAAGGAATGTTGATTTTGGGTAGCATCGGATGTGCTCTAGCCTTGAAAATTGGTGGAGAGCTAAGGCACATGAGATCTCCAAGACCCATAAATTGCTTGGAGAAATTCCACCCGCATGAGGAGTTATTAAAATAATTAATATTTTTAAAGGGTTCCTAACTCTAAACTTAGGAAAATAAAAATATTAATGTGTATTAATAAAATATGGGTGAGAAAGTTCTAAGTGATGAGGATCAAGCTAGTTCTAATCTTAGCCGTTGATTAGGGACTTAATCTCGGTCGTTGATTCGTCAACAGGAAAAGTATAAGAGGAGGCTTGAAGGTCAATTGGAGACACACCAAGAGAGATTAGTGAGTTTGATTTTCTAGGGCAAGGTTTGTTGAGGAAATCGAACAAGTGATCAGTTGCAGTGAGGGGCAGTTCGGCAGGAGGCCAAAGAATACATAGCAGAGACGCAGTGAAGGGTCGGGAGAGACAACACAGGCCCTAGAAGGGTTAACGCAGAGGACCATAGAGGCTGATGCAAAAGTCGTAGAGGGCTTCAGAGGCAGCGCTGAGGAGATTTTGTGGGGCAGACTAGGAGCATATCAGCAGATTCTGAGTCGGGATAGGGTGACGCAGGTCCTGGAGGAGTGGCACAGTTCTTGAGCAGTGCTTGGAGCAGCTTTCGCTGACCAGCATAGGGTACATCTCGAGTCGTTGTGGGGTTTGATCATCCGGTTGTTGATTTGCCGGATATCTGTCTCTGGATAGAGGTACTACTGTCGAGGATATTCTCTGTTGGGTGAGCCATTTCTGGCACCGTAGTTGTATTCACGCAATCTGCTTAATAATATAAACCCTCTATATGTTGCACAGGTTTTCCTGAATTAGGTTTTTTTTGGGGACGATTGTCCAAAAATAGCGGTGTCCCTTGTGTTATTGTTTCTATTTATTTCAGTGCATGATTTGTATATCTATGAAGGCTGCAATAGTGTTTACTTTGATATTTGTGCAATTAAATAACTTGTTAATGTAAAGAATAGGTAGGAGATTGTAAACCAGTAATCGCAGTAGGGGTTTTTGATGTGTTAGATTCAGGAATTTTCACAAAGTGTGTGTCTCTCTCTCCCACTGACATTATTTTGCCAACTACTGCTGCAAAATATCTGCGTCCTAGCTGAAGATCTGCTCTGTAAGGAAAAAATACATTGCTCCCTTCTGCCTTTGGAAGGCTTTGATCTGGAGATTGAATTTCTTTGTCGACTCACTCAGAGAAATCGATTTCTCCTCAAAACTTCGACCTTCTGGCCCAAGGACTCTGTTGCCTGCTGGGCATTTGAATTACTACCTCTGCAGTAATTTCGAGCTCCTCTTTCTTTCTGCTTCTGAGCTCTTCTGCTCACAATCTATGCTTTGATACCATGTGAAAAATCGGTTACCCGATTCCTATTACAGCAACTAATGTTAATTCTTCTAATTGTTAATTCGATTAACCAATTTACTTGTTGTGTGCTACGGCAAATATCGAATTAAATACACTGCATCTTACACAAATAAAAATTGCGGAAACTAAATACATCACAAGAGAGAAATAAACATCACACACATCTACACAGTTATTTTTGCACAAATGTCCTCGAAAAAACCCAATGTGGGAAAACCGGTACAACAACTGAAGGTTTGTATTATTATTTAGTAGTTTTTTTAATACAATCTTTGGATGCCTTGTTGGCTATCCAATACAGACAATATCACTGATAGAAGATTAGTGAGAAATACCTCATACTATCACTGGCGATCCTCACTGATCCAGCCATAGAATGGCTAGTCCCTTGTTGCCTCTGCGCTGTTACTGCGTAGGCCCAGCGTCACAGCTCCTAGGGACTGCATCACTCCCTTTGCTGATCGATTTGCCTCTCTGATACTTCGATTATGTCCTCCCAGTCTCACACCCTGGCTTCCGACTTCAGAAATTGACCTCTCCAGCAAAAAGAGGATCTCCTCAAGACTTTGTGCTATCTCTACATCATCCTACGTTGTCCAATGTAGCCTCTACACTGCCTCTCCCAAATCTCTCTCCGCCTCATCTGGTGAGTATTCCCGAATCAGGAGAAATATCCAACCGAAACTCTCCCTGCCCCACACTATAAGAAATCACTTCGAATCTCTCTGGCAACTATTGCACTGCTCACTTCAGAAATTCGATCTTTGATCTCCCACTCGATGTATCTTCCAAATGCCCATCAAGCCTCCTCTTATAATCCTTTTATTAAGAACCAACGGCTTGATCCTCGTCTTCTTCTAGAAGTTTCACTCGCGATTAAATTAATACCCTTTAATTATTTTAATTTCCTGAGTTTAGACTTAGGCCTCCATTAAAAATAATTAATTATTTTAATAAAATTGTCTCCGAGTGGAATTTTCCAAAACGATTTCTAGGTATTTTGGAATACATGTGTCCAAGCCTCCCTACGAAATTTGAGGCTTAGAGCATATCCGATGCTACCAGAAATCAACAAATTAGACTTAAAAATCTATAATATGTTGCCCATATGCTAAAGAATCAATCATTATATAAGAATATGACGAGATGATACATATAATAGATTGCATTCTGTATTTATGCACAAGTCAAATGAGGTGTCCCTTCAAGAGAGGGTTGTGGGCTCACATAACAAGGGCATATACCCAAAGACGGTGACTAGGCCAAACCTAGTCAAAGACATAAGAAGTACTAGAATCACTTAACCATAAATGAAATGCAATGAAGATTATGTTAAAACTCTCTTATACCAGATCTGATTTATTTTACTTCAACAATTTATTAAAACCCGAAAAAATATGTATCTCAAATATTTCTGAAATTGCTGATAAAATAAACACGTCAGTGTATTAACTCAAAAATGAAATGTAGTGTAAATAAAATGGAGAGATAAATCACACTACAAAGCAAATTTGTACCCAACACAATCTTCCTTCATACTATTAAATTCTGGGAAACTTTGGGTTAGACCCACAAAGAATACGTAGAAGAATACAACTGTTGAGAACCTGGAAACTCAGCCCCAGTTGGAAAATTGGCCTCAAGGAATCGACCTCTGAAAATCAACTCTCCTAAAGAAACTCAGCCTTGGAGAATTAGACCTGTCACACCAACAAATAAGCCCCCTTCCTTCTCAACTCATACAGCCCCTATGCACTTGAGGAACCAACATCTCTAGATATTTTGGCCCTCTTTTTAGCGACTCCGCCTCCCTCTTTCTTGAACTTGACTTCACTCAATTTCTCCCAAAATTACCTGTTGCACTTCTCCTCACTTCTCCAGTCTAGTCAAGCCTCTCGTTTCAGAGAAAAATGTTTTCTCCATGACTATGTGCCTTCATCTCTCCCTTAAGCTTATTTTATAATTTCATTAAGCCAAATCCCTAACCCTAATCTAATTAAATTCTAAGCTTCACTTGAAATAAACAATTGAGATTATGTCTAAGTCACTTAGAAAATTTTATACTCTATCCTTAAAACTTGGCCTAATGATCCAGACTCCACAACAATTAAGACTCCACAACAATTAATTAGATTAATTACTGCACTTTTCCTTAGGAAAGAATCCAAAACCTAGATTGTGAGGGTTTATTTCTCTTCAGATTTATAGATCTGTAAATTTTGTTTATTGGGAATGCATGCAAATTATAATTATGCAAAATATAAAGAACAGCAAAATAAAAACACAGAATGAAATATAATTCAGCAAATTATCTACAAAACATGAGTATCAACTCTCTAACCATCCAACTCAAAAGATTAGAAACAAGTTTATCTGACCTAAGGTAATCAACAAGATGGAACCAATCGGAGAATCAAAATTGCATGGTTATGCAACGAAGGTTAAAGTTCCAAACTAGAATTTCATAACACTGGAAGGCCAATTATGCAATCTAGTAAGTGTAACAAGTAGAGACATTTTGCTAACACTTGCTCAAATTCCCATTCTACAAGCAAAGAATTAATCTATAAACAATATGGTTTCAAATGCCATGAGGGTAAAAACTCTCTAAAGCATGCAACCATGTATTTCTCAACAAAGCACATGATGATTACAACTTGTGTTATCACAATAAGTAAATCTAAATAATCAAGTTAATATCCAAATCTAGAAATGGAGAAGGAATGAGTAGCTAAAGCTTAGAGAGGAATAAGATTAATAGAGTAAAAGATAAAGTACCCAGCAGATACCAATAGTAAGAATATAAGAGAACTTATTCAAACATCCATAAGGGCAATTAGTCAATAGAACAACAAGATTACATCCCCATTATTGCAATCATGTGTATAAGTAAGAAACAAAATTTGAAAAGAAGAAAAAGAGGAAGAGAGACAACTCTTTGGGGACTCAAAAATTGTCTATGACTGGTTAATCGAAAGAATTGGATGTTCTGAATATACTTTGAGACATATTCTAGATGAGGCTCATCGACTTACTACATCTTTTGACACATTTGCATGCCATCACATTTTCAGGGAACGAAATGTAGATGCTTACAGATTATCCAAAGAAGTTGCAGACAGGCCTTCCGGCACCTAGATGATCCAGGAACACAAGGAGGGGGCCTATTATCAGTGCTACCATCGGCCTTTTATGGACATAGATGTTTAGCAAGCTCACAGAGAGCATGGCTACATGATTATATATTTTGCTTTTAAATTTCCATCTGTAAATATTCATAGCTTTTTGTTTACAGCAAGAACAGTGTGGACACTTTAGATGACTATAGTTATTTTTTTATAAAACATTATGCTAAATACATCAGAAAACGATGCCTCCCTGTGTAGACACGAGGCATCAATATCAGATCTATACTAGAAATCTTATTTATCTGTCAAGCATTGCCCTTCTTACAGCATATGCTTTTTGCATATACAATACGTAATTTTCTCACTTAATGAAAATTACGTTTTTTTCCAAAGGGAAAAAAAACTCCTTCGTAAGGTACAGCTCTGGCTACCCACAAATCAAAAGATATAAAATCCAAACGTATCATCATGGATGGGGTGAAAAATCGTGTGATCCTTCACACATCAAGGAAGAATAGCACCCATGAGATGTCAACCACTCTGATGAACCTATATCAGAGTGACAATCAAAATTGGAAAATAGTATTCATAGAGAAGCTCAAGAACACCAAGATGACTAAATATGACACCATGGCATCATACCTCACTAGGATTCAACAAGTTAGAGATGAGCTTGGAGATATTGGGGTAGTCATGCTAGATGAGGAACTTGTAAGGACAGCCCTGAGCAGGTTTTCAAAACCTTGTTCTACCTTTGTGACAGGTGTCCTAGCATGAGAAAAGCTACCAAATTGGAACAGACAATGAGATGACTTCACTCAAAAGGAGATCTAGAAGAAATCATTGTATGGAGGATAGTAGAAAAGTGGGAATCATGAGAGTCTTGCTCTTGCCAGTTGGGCAACAAGGAGAAAATCTTTGAGCAACAAGGGTGAGGAATTAACCTCACAACCCAAGAAGAATAAGGACTTGACTAAGGTAAAGTGTTTTTCCTATCATAAGAAGGGACATTATGCTTCACAGTGTCCAAAGAGGAAGAAAGGGGGAAGGGGTACGCAATCAATTGTAGCTATATAAGCAAAAGCTCAGAAGTAGTTTCCCAGGAAGTTTGAAAATGAGTTCACATGTGTTTCCCACCTTTCCTTAGGAAACTTACCAATGAATGCATGGTTGTTAGACAATGGAGCCACAAGACATATGACAAGAGCACAAGAACAGCTTAACAGCGTGACTGAGTGGGGCTTAGAACTAAATGTAGAGTTTGGTGATGATGTCAAACATGTAGTAGAAGGGGTTGGAACAGTGGTATTTCAATTTGAGTCGGGAGGCATGATAGAAGTGAAAGACATGCTATCAGTGCTAGAACTGAGGTGGAGTCCACTCCCAATCACTATGTTGGGAAGGGATTTTGTGTAGCATTCAAGGATGGGAAAGTACTAATCAAACCAAGGGGATCTAGCTTTGATGAGGGACATGTCACTCGAGTTAGAGAGAGCAAACTATATAGGCTAAGGGGCTAGCCTATTTGGGTGACGACATGAAGTAAAGGAGTGATAGAAGACAAGGAGCGAGAAGCTCCAAAGGTTGAGCAGCTCAAAGGCAGTCAGCCTTGAAGTTCAACAGGAGAGGTGTAGTCAAATTCCTCCAAATTTGTCACAAAGGTCTCTTAGTATGAGATGACCTTACAAGATGTTCAAGAGCAAGAGGCTTCGAGGAATCAAGCCAAGGAAAGTAGGACTTTGACGATGTTTCCAAACCAAGTCGTGGGGAAGGCTTCCAATTTAGAGGTAGCAACCATGGCAGTTGATGCAATCCTAGGATCGAAGTCAATTCCAAATGGTAGAAGTATCTCCTTCGCTAAGAGGGAGTTTTGATATTTCAAGCTCAGTGCGGGTACTTTTGCATAGACCGAAGTGTCCAAGTGTGCAAAAGTCGCCTAAAATCTCCTTAGACACTTACTGTAGTGTGAGCAAGTTGCATTTGTAACTTAGTCTGAGTTATAACTTAAGGAAAGACACATAATTGTTATGTTGGCTAATTGAGCTAAAAAACATTAGAAAAAGTGAAGTACTTACTTTAGTCATTATTTTTAATCTCAACCCTTGATGTCAAGTGAGGCAAGATCTAATCTCGACCATCAATTACTTTGGAGATTAGGGTTAGGGATTTAGCTCAACAAAAGTTATAAAAGCAAGGCTACAGAGAGGGAGAAGACACAATACAACAAGAAAAGATTGGGAGGCATCTAAGTGAGAAGTGTGATACTCTAAAGTGTTGGGTCTGAGGAAGGGGGCATCAAGGAGATCTAGATCGACCAAGGAGTGATTGATCAGCTAAATCAAATCCAATGTTGTACATGTATTTCCTTATTTGGGCTAGTATGCCATGATCAAAGCCCAAGTACATTCTAAATCAATTTAATAATCAACTAATTTGAATGAGCGGAATCTATTGTGTCATTTTTCCTGTGAGCATAGTTGCGGGGGAGCGCCCCCCCCCCCCCAATCGAACCCGCTCCCGAATCGCACTCCGAGCGGGAGCGGCTCCAGAGCGCCTCGAGAGCGCACTCCCGAAAATCGCTCCCATTGTGTCATCTGTCCTGTGAGCATAGTTGCGGGGGAGCACCACCCCCCCCATCGAACCCGCTCCCGAATCGCGCTCCGGGCGGGAGAGGCTCCGGAGCGCCTCGGAAGCGATTTTCGGCAGCGCACTCCCTTAAAAAAAAAAAATTGCTCCCTGCCATTTTCGGGAGCGC